>PVLC010042427.1:0-12918 GCA_004027655.1 Graphiurus murinus
CAAAAGCAATGTGGATCTTAGATTGGATCCTAAAGAAGTAAAAGATATTAGTGGAAAATCTGGTATTTGTGGTTTGTTTCATGTTGCTCCAACATGGATTTCCTAGTTTTGATAATTTTAATGATAGTATTACAAAATGCTAACATTAAAGGTAGCTTGTGGAGAGTATATTTGCTGTACTATTTTTGTAATTTTTCTGTAATTATAAAATTTAGAAATTAAAAAAAATTGAAAAAACAAAATGAAAATACATTCATAATAAAGCACATTGTATTAAGAAGCAGGGTGTCTGGGGTCTTATTATTGTTCTACTACTTTCTATAAATATTTTTACCATAGCAAAATAGTTACAAATTATAAATTTTAGTGATTCCAACTAGAAAACCTATGATAATTACATATAATCAATTCAAAGTCATGGGGCTTGTTGCCAGATAAACGTGTTATAAGGTTGCTTGTTTCCAACTCTGATAAATATATAATCTATCATTTATCTAATATCTACCTAATTATCTGTTCTCTCTCTCTCTCTCTCTCTCTCTCTCTCTATATATATATATATATATATATATACACATATACACACACATCTAAACACATACACATTCACACTCATAAAACTTTCTGCTAAAGAAGATTCAAATCAAATCTTAACTTTGGTTTTAAGCTATAGAGTGTGAAACGAGTATTTAAGAGAGGTGGAAATCAATTTTAACTGGCCAAAAGGATTTAGTGTTACATTACTCAGCCATCACACTAATGCAGGTTTCTTAGGCAGATGAAAGATTGTGCTCATAATGAGGATGAGACTACATACCTAATGTTCTAGAACTGCCATTAGGAAATGCAAGTATATTACTGCTCAATTCTGCGGAGATATTTTCCCTGTAACCATACAAAAAGCTTAGATAAAAGTGAACTTTATTTGAAAAGTTTTAGAATTCCTTCCTTAGCACATCATTTGTCTCAAAATGTCCCCTTATCTGTTGCCAACATAAGAGATTCTACTACAGGGGTCAGTGGAATACTGGGTGCATTACATAAACTGATGAATTGAGTGTCTGAAAAACAAAAAAGGTTTTTACCAAGAAATAGCTTTTACATATCTGAAAAATGTGGATGTTGGTTCTAAATAATAGTGAGACCATTCAGATCTTCTCAGAAAATTCCTCGGGAAAGTCCTTACTAAAAGCTTACTAGTTCATGCTGCCATATTGCAAAAACAATTTTAAAAGTTGTGTGGGCTACAATCAATGAGCAGTTAGGGCTTTTTTGCAACAGAAGAGGGTAGATTTCCAAGAATTGGCAGTCAGTGATTCCATGTGCAGTTGCATCCCTGATGCCGTAAGCAATGAGGTATTTTATATTTTATAAACATATTACTGTTGGATGTGGCTCTTGAGATTCTGAGCAATTTCAAATTGATGAGTAGACTGTTTCTCTACTCTGCTCCAGGCCAGGCAAACATAAGAAACAATGCGTATATTTGGAATAATCATATTTTACCTGTTAATTCACCATTGAGTTCTGAGCTTCTGGACATATTATTCTCATTGGAATGGAGCTCTTTTTCTCCCTTATTCTTAAAAAGATTTGATTTTTTTCTAATGGTCTTTATGTTTCCCTTGTACTATAAATTTCTCTTTGGTATAGTTCTAATGTTGTTCCTTCAAACAAAGTCAGTCAGAATGGATATTTTCGTTTTCTTATAAGGAATTAGAGGGAAATAAAGGGACCAAAATCACTTAGTATCACTTTAGAGCAAAATCATTCCCAAGGAGGTTGGATTTTTTTTAAACAATATTGTGTCCTCTTTCCCCACCTCAAGCCAATTTTCAGGTCATTTTTTCTGTGAAATACAAGTCGAGAATTCAGAGCCTTCTATGAGTCTTTATATGAGTCCTCTGCCTACTCTATCTCTATATTTGGCTTTCAATACTCCTAGTAGAGTTTCAGTGTTCTGAATTAAACCAAAGGAAAACATTATTAGCAAGACCCTCTACTCCTGTGATAATTACAATAATGTCAGGTTTTACCCTATTTTCTCAAATGGCAATCTTGTGGGAGAGGCTTCCTTGAGAACACATTAAGTGAGTGTGTAAAAATATCTGGAAGTAATCCAGAACCAGGAGCGGAATCTCCAGAAGGCTGTAGCCACAAGGAACAAAGACAATCTCAAAATCATTCAACTACTCATGAGTAAACACAGTAAAACTATATTTTACAGCTTTCTGATGTGGTTGTTCTGGTAGAAAACAGAGCTGCACCCCTATGGATAAGGGAAGAGTCTTCCATGAAAGAGCCAGACTTTTTTTGATGTAATGGTCCTGGGAAGAGATGGGTCCTAATATAGAAAATAGGGATTTGGGAAGTGAATCTCAAGCAGGAGAGAGTGTTTTCATTCCAATTCCAAGGTTTTGTGATATGTTCATAGGTGAGCTCAGTTAGTGGGTAAAAGATGGAGGCTGGGAGCCAGACCCAGCAAAAGTGGGCTGAATCCCTGGGAGGAGCTGTGTCTAGATGTCACACCAGCTAACTGTATTTGCCTCTCTGGAGTTGTCTCTGTTAGACCAATCATCAGTAAAGTCTCTTAAATGTAAAATCTTTCCCAATCACATGGCTGAGATTTAAGCAAAAAATCAGTTTATACATGGGAAGTTACTAGAGATAAATATCTTGTCTTTAGACAATAGCAGGGACCATAAGATCTAGTGGCCTCTTACTATCTTAAGATATTCTCTTAATTGCCATCCTTGGAGAATAGGAGTTTGAGTATGTCCAAGGCAGCTTTGAGTTCCTTATGATAATTAACTCCAGAGAGAACTAGAAACTCCTAGTACTAATAGTGAACTAGATCAATCACCTGTTAGTACATCTAACTTCCTTTTCAACATGAACTCCTTCCTGCCTATATGATGAACTAGGACTCAGTTTTATCCTCTCAATTATTTACATGTGATCCATTCTTTTAGTTCTTTAATTTTTTTGTTGTGATATGAGACTTTAGGCTCTTGAATCATAGGTAGAAGTTACTCTGTGTAACTTATATCTTTTATCTCGTTGTTGTCCTTTTTTTATACTGAAAAACACTAAACCAAAGTTGAAATGAAGGTAAATTTTACAATTTAATAATTTCCCCTCATTTTTATTCTTTGTCTCTTATATCCAAAAAGCAATTAAAGGAGATAAATCTTAGTGCTATTAATAATTACATGTAGTTTGACATTTTGTAGTCATGCACTAAAACTGGCCTGCTCATAAAGGCTGACTGATAAATATTCAGGAATTTCATGAGCTGGATATTAAGCTATTAGTTATTTGAAATTGGTCAGGGATGGAGTATTTATATCCCCACAGGAATTAGAATTTCTATAAAACATAGGTATTCTTTATTCTCTTCTTTTTACTCCAGAGAGCTGGTTTGCTAGCACTCACTGAATTCAATTACTGCACCATAGATGTGGCATAAAAATTATCTTATTGCATTTTAAAGTGGTTTTATTTTTTATTTTCAAAAGTAAATAATTATTTGAGGAAAATCTCAACTTTTATGTGTGTGTGGCATTGGGAATTAAGCCCAGGGTGGTTCTACCTGTGAACTACACTTCAGCCCTATATTATTTTGAAACAGGGTCTTGCTAAATTTCCAAGGCTGGGGCTGAACCTGCAATCCTCCTTCCTCAATCTCCTAAGTACTAGGATTACAGGAATGTGCTACCTCACCCAGCAAATCTCAACTTTTTTAATTCAAAGGACCAATGATGTGTATTTGTTTTAACTTTTCCATGAATTTAAAATGAATGTCTGAGAGGAAAAGGGATAATTATGGGATTTTTTTAAATTAGCAAAAGCTGGCTGGGCATGGTGGCACATGCTTGTAAACCCAGTACCTGGGAGGCTGAGACAGGAGGATCTGGGTTCCCGGCCAGCCTTAGCTACTTACTGAGGCCCTCCACAACTTAGCGAGACCCTGTTTCAAAATAAAGACTAAAAAAATAGGGCTGGGGATGTAGCTCAGAGGTAGAATGCCCCTGGGTTCAATCCCCAGTACCAAAATAAATAAATAAATAAATAAATAAATAAATAAATAAATAAATAAATAAACAAATAAATAAATAAAATAGCAAAAGCTGGGCATCATAGGGCATACGTTCTAGAAAAAACCCTACATTTTAATTGTCATTAAAATGAATTCTTATTGGTGAGATTGAAAATTAGTGCAGCCGCTATGGATATCAGTGTAGAGATTCCTCAAAAAAACTGGGAATGAACCCACCATATGATCTAGCTACACTACTCTTTGATATCTTTCCAAAAGGACTGAAATCAGAATATTATAACAATGCATGAATATCCATATTTGTAGCAGCACAATTCATAATAGCCAAATTATGGCAGTAACCTAGGTGCCCATCAAAAAACGAATGGATTACAAAGTTATGGGATATACACACAAGAACTCTACTCAGCAATAAAGAAGAACAAAAATATATCAATTGTAGGAAACTGGATGGACCTAGATAACAATATGCTAACTGAAATGAGCCAGTCAAGAAAGTTAATGGACATCTGTTTTCTCTCATATGTGGAAGTTAAAGAAGAGCTTTAGATAATGGAGTAGAAACCTCAGTGGAGCAAGGGAGGGGGTCTAAAGGAGGATGGCAGTAGGGTCGGGGAGAGGAGAATTAAAGGAAACACTCCCATGGACATCATGTACATATATGAGAATACCAATGTCAATCTCAACATCATACAGGGCAGGGGGTAGTGGGGAGGGAGCCGGGGCGAAACTCACCAAGTGCTGTGTACATATATGGCACTATCACTATTTACTACATTATGATGTGAAAATACAAGACTGCAACACAGCAATAAAATCATAAAAAATTAACAAATTAACAAATGGATTCTTTTATGATACTTATTATAGAAGCTAAGTCCCATTTACATACTGTTAATTGAACTAACAAATGTGAAACAGGTTGGGTTCCTAAAAATATGTATATTTTTATATTCTCTCAAGTGCTCATGTTGTGCTAGGAGAACAGAAAGGAGTAGGAGGTGAAGGAGGCTGGTAGAAAAAGACAGGGAGATGGAACTTGAATTGGGCCTTCATATTTGCAGTTTACCTTTTATTAGCCTTGGATTCTGGATTAGTTTCCTATTGCTGCTTAAAGAAATAGTCACAAATCTGCTGGCCTAAACAATAGACTTTTATCCTTTTAAAATACTAGAAATTCAAAATCTGTTTCACTGGGCTAAAATCAAGGTGTCTGTGACGTTATGCTCTCACCATGCTGTAATCAAGAACCCAGTTCTTAGCCTTTTCGAGCTCTGTGAGCTGTTTTCTTTGGCTCAGGCCTTCTGCTTCCATCTTCCTAGCCATCTGCAAAACATCCTTCTGTAGTTATCACACTGCCTACTGTCTCAATAATGAACTCTCCCTCTTATAGGAACACTTGTGATTATCTATTGGACCCGGCCTACAATCCAACATGATCTTCCCATCTCATGATATGTAGCTTAATTACATCTGCATAGTTTCTTTGCACATTCAAGGCAGCATTCAAATTTCTAAAACCTTATATTCAGTTTCTCTTTACCCAATCTGCGCCTTTTAACTGAAACAATGGTGAGGTACCTTCTCCTTTAACCATAAAACAAACCCTCACCTTTTCTTTTGTGTTACTCCCTAGATGAATTGTCCATTAAATTCCTTGACTAAAAAAATTCACTTTTTGCTTTATTATTTCTTTTGAAGTTCAATTTATTTGATATAATCATAATATCTACTAGTTCTAGAAAATTTAGAAATACCAAAAATTGTAGAAAGAAAACAAATTACTTCCTCTAATATTACATAAATAGCCTTTATTAAAGTTTAGTATAAAAAACAGAGACTTTCTAGATATAGATACACTGTGCGCTCAACATTTTCTTTCATTTTTAATTATATTATGATTGCTTTTCCATGTTCTTATTATTTCCCTAAAATGGTATTTTATTATTTCATTTTATTTCAAATAAAAATGTTAAATATAACTTATTAAATTCTTATTATGCATTTGGATTGTTTCACATTCTCCCTGTATAAATAAGTTCATATAAAATAAGTTCATATATAAATCCTCAGCTTTCTGATTATTTTATGATAACATTTTCAGAAGTGAAATTAGTGAACTAACATTCTACAGCACATAGTAGGACAACTGGTGGGCAACAATTAATCACATATTTTGAAGTAGCTTCTAGAGAGGGTTTTGGATGTTTCTAACATAAAATTATAAATGTCTGAAGTGTGTCTATTACCCAGATCTGATCATTACTCATTGCTTAAGTGTACTGAAAGATCACACTGTACCACACAAATATGCACAATGACTATGCATCAATTAAATATTTAAAAAATATCTCAAAAGAAGCAAACTTACTATGTCAAGGTGTAAAAATTTCATTAATACCTTTTATTATGTAATATTATTAATGCATGTAAATTATAATAAACCAATAAATCTACATAAATAAAAATTAAAAAGCTAAATCATCATAATCTTGGAGCTAACTACTATAATTGTATATATTCTAAATTTTTCTACTAGGTCAAAAAATTAAATATTGATATCTTTTAAAATATATATAGTGAGTAACTTTTTATGTCAATTAATAGTCTTCAACAATGTCATTTCAATGATTTTGGACAATATCCACATGATGGTCATTTCATAATTTTATATGATTTCTATTCTCTAAAATTTGTTAAGATATTTTTCAGGCCTGGACTGTGGACTGTCTTGGTCAATATTCCATGTGAGCCTGAGAAGAATGTGTATGCTGCTGTCCTTGGATGAAGTATTCTAAAAATGCCAATTAGATCAATTTGATTGATATTGTTGTTCAGTTCAACTGTATCTTTAATGATTTTCTGCCTACTAAATCTGTCAATTATTGAAAACACAGTATCGAATTCCCCAAGTGAACTAGTCAATTTATTTATTTCTTCTTGTAGTTGTATCAGTTTTGCTTCACACATTTTGAAACTCTATGTACAATTAAGGATTATTATGTCTTCTCTTTCTCATTAATTCCTTTCTCATTATATAATGCTGCACTTCACCCATTAACATATATCCTTGTCCTGAAGTCTGCTGTTTGAAACTAATATAGCTATTCCAACTTTTTTTGATTAATATTGATATTAACATCACTTTATTTTTATTTCAAATATGCGCTTTTTATAATTGAGATGAAATTCACATAACATACAATTAGTCGTTTTTAAGTGAACAATTTGAGGCCACCTAGTACATTCACAGTGTTGTGCACCCACAACCCTATCTAGTTCTAAAGTTTCCATCACTCCAGAAGGAAGCCCATATCCAATTAGCAATTACTCTTCTACTCTCTTTTCCCTCCAGCCCCTGGAAACCACTAATCTCTTTGTGTCTATAGACTAACCTATTCTTAATAAATGGAATAATGCAACATGACCTTTTATTCTCACTTAGTGAAACAATATGAACTGTAACAACTATCAAAACTTCAGTTCTTTCCATCATTGATTAATATTTCATAGTATGTATATATATCACTATTTATTCATTTATCTGTTCATGAATATTTGGGTTGTTTATACCTTTTATTATTATGAATAGTTCTTGTATGATGTGCATGTACATGTATTTATTTGAATACCTGTTTTCAATTCTTTGGGGTCTACGTTTCAGAGTGGAAATTTCTGGATTATATGATATTATATATTTAAGGAATAAATTATGTGGAGCAGACCTGAACCAATTGTCACGTGTGGCTCATGAGAATTACTTATTGACTTGTTTATTCTTCTGAATATCTCCAGACCCACTGGCTGGTTCCAGATATTCAAATTCTATATAGTTCACTTTGTATCTGTATTTAACAATAAACTCACTTCTATAATTTTTTTTTTTTTTTGTGGTATTGGGGATTGAACTCAGAGGCATTCTATCTCCGAGCTCTACTCCCAGCCCTATTTTTTATTCTTTATTTTGAAACAGGGTCTCACTAAGTTGCAGAGTGCCTCACTAGGTAGCTGAGGCTGGCCGCGAACCCGGATCCTCCGGTCTCAGCCTCCCGAATGCTGGGATTACAAGCGTGCGCCACCACGCCTGGCTTCACTTCTATAATATTAATATCCAATTTAAACATGCTAGATTTTCTTAGAACTTATTTGGAATCACATTTTGGTATGAAACTAACTTTTACCTTCAGTTTTAAAAGTTTTCTGGGCCGGGCATGGTGGCACACGCTTGTAATCCCAGTACTTGGGAGGCTGAGACTGGAGGATCTGAGTTCGCCGCCAGCCTCAGCTACTTAGTGAGGGTCTCCAGAACTTAGTGAGACCCTGTTTCAAAATAAAAGAATAAAAAAAAATAGGACTGGGGGTTTGGCTCAGAGGTAAAATGCCCCTGGGTTCAATCCCCAGTACCGTAAAACAAAACAACAACAAAACAAACAAACAAACAAACAAAAAACAAAAACAAAAACCCAAAAACATAGCCTTCCAAATTGTATATATTCCTTCTTGATTGATTAGATACAAATCAAAATATTTGGTTCATGTGTCATATCCCTTGTGGTTTGTTAGGTGATAACTGAACTAAAAAATGTTTTTCATTAAGCTATCTGAGGGAGAATAGCCTCTCTTGAACAAGGTAATACGTATGGGACAGAATACTTATGTGACTTTAGGATCATCAGTTGTCCTCATCTTGCTTTGTTTTTCTTAAATAGAAAATATGTACTTTAGCTTGATAAAATTCACTTAAACCATGAAATCTGTCAATACTAAAAAATACTTCCCATTAAAATAGAGAGGGACCAATAACTGTGAACTATGAGATGGAAAGCATATTAGAAAGTTTATAGAGTGGGGAAAATTGACACTTCACATCATGAAGAGAGGAAAGAAATGACATCCAATGATACAGTTACTGTAAAAAGAGTCCATTGAAACAAGAACATATGGCAGATGATGTCTGCCATATTCAAATTAGTGCCAGGTTTTTGTGGTTTATTGGATGCATTTTGATAGACTTTTAGAAGGAAAAGAATACAGCTGCGAAAACTCCCCTCTTCACCTTGGCTGAGGAGCTCTCCAAGAGAGCAGATGGTTCTGAGTTTCAAGCCATGAATCACTGTCGAGGGATCTCCTCAAGCTGCCTCCAGCAAGAGGAGCTGACAAGCCTCAAAGGGCAATGTTTTTATTACTACGGGTGTCAGTCACATCGGTGCCCTTGGTGCTGGGATCAGACTCTTTGGTAATAAAACTCTACAACTTGGAAACGAAATAGCGAGTCAGCAATAGTTTTCCATTTACTGTCTAATGGATCTTTCAAGACTTTAATATTCTTCTAATGCTTGTCAGGGAAGAATATGGGAGAGGAACCATTTCTCTCTCCTCATTTATTTATTTGTGTCTGCTTTCAAAGTAGACTGATGGATGAACATTTTTATATTTTAGTTTTTCAACAAGCTAATTTTCAAGGCCATTATTCTTTTTGTTGTTATGGTTTTGTGGTAGTGGGGATTGAATCCATGGGCATTCTACCTCCAACTGTATCCTTAGTCCTTTTTACTAATTTATTTTTTGAAACAGGGTCTCACCAGGTTGCTGAGAGTTTCCCTACTTGCTGAGTCTCACTCCTTGAACCTGTGATCCTCCTGCCTCAGCCTCCCAAGTAGTGGAATTATAGATGTGTGCTACCATGCACAGCTCAAGGCCATTATTCTTATGTTATCTTGCTGGTTATGGTGTATGCTAAATATTTGGTACTTTATTGTAGTGCTGGCAGAAAAGTAAGTTTGGTTTATATCAGGTTTATAATGTGTTATTCTAATGCTGTTTTTCATGATAAGTCTATACGCTACTTTGAGGAACTATGGCAAATTAACTTACTCTTTTAAAATCTTTGGATCAGTAGACTCCTCATGGAGCACAGAACCAGATTATACCAGACATTACTATGAAATTTCTTAATATATTATTCTGTTGATTAGACAATATTTTAGTTAATTTACCTATGTTAGCTGAAGTCACTTTCAATAACTTTAGCTGAAATTATGCCTAGAATATTATTGTGATTTTTTATTATATTTGCCGATTAGAATGTACCTTAGCATGCATATTTAACTTTACAATAACTTGGGCTAGTGGGTTTAAAAACTAGAAATCTGAGGACAAAAGTGATCCAAAATGGTGGTTCTTTTATAATGTGAGGAAGTTAAGTTTTGATGGGTTCCAAATGTCTACTGTGGAAGAGGGAAAGTCAAATCTGATTTCTACTTCTCAATTTTATCTGGAATGTAGTCTCATAGTGAATGTTTCAAGGAGCATAACTTTTTTTTGACAGGAAGAGTAGGGTGGTCAGATACAAAATAGGAAGTTAATATCATTGGGGCTGCTCCATCTCTTCAATTTGTGTGACCAGTCACAAATGCCTCCAATTTTGTTTCTCAACTATCACATGAGGATAATATTTTACGTTTCCATGCACTGCAGTGTTGGTGTGGGAAGGAGAGCCAGGATGCTAGAGCCCTTGTGTTTCATCAGGCATGTGTGGGCACTCAATAATGGTAGCCATTGTTAATGTTTTCTCATTGTCCTTTTGGCTAACTCAGCTCTCGCCATTTTAATTCCTATATAAACTACCATACCAAAATGATATAAATTGTTTAAAATTATCAAAAGCAATAGAAAAAAGTCAGAGTTAGATGAGGGTATTTAGAAAACAGGTTTCCAAAACTGGCTCTTTTACTATAGAGTTGTATAACTGAGGAGCTTCACACATCTTTTTTGTATCTCAGTTATATGTGTTAAATGAAGATGAAAAAAATGAGATTAGCTCTCTGAACCATGTTCTAGGAAATATTGATGTTGATAAGTATTCCAAGACTAGAAGAGTTCTGTGTTAAACTAAATTTTTAAAAATCTTTGGATATATCTAAGCCCTCTTGGGAACTTACCTTGCCAATTAGTATATTAAAGAATATGATTTAATATGATCTGGGTGAACAAATATATTTAACTTAGTATAATTCAGCTTCCCAAATATTTGCCAGGAGCACTCCTAATTCCTGGAAAAACCCACCTTGCTGAACCCTTCCAGGTAACTCAATTTGAAAGCACTGGATTTAATATTTCTTATTGTCTCTTTCAACTCTCAGCCTCTGTAACATTTGCTCACTTATTGTGCATTCTCAATTCTTATAGAAATTATTTCTAAAACATATGGAGACATAAAAGACCCCATAGAAACATGGTATATATATATATATATATATATATATGTACATAAAACATATGGAGCATACTAATTGATGTTAGAGGGTTTAAATTTATTCCTTGTGATGGCACCATTGACTGTTTCTGATTTGTACCACCTGCTTCTTCTTTATTTAGCTTTTAATTCTGTAAAGACTGTTGGGCTATAAATTGTATGAAGGATGTGAATTATAAGTCATTCTAATTATGGGTGTTTGGCATCCTTACTTTGATATTTGCTAGAATAATTTTCATCTGTCATTTTTTCACATAATGATAGAAATCTTTCCTTGGGTTTATGAGTCTAGTGCATGTGTGGAAGAATTTTGATGTTATCTTTCTTTTAGAGTGAGGATACATTCATGAAGGAGATGGGAGTTGTAACTGCCAAGACAAATCAGTTTCCAACAGGTTCTGTGCTTCTTAATCATTCATAGCCTGTGTCTAGCAGTGATTCCTTCCAGATAATACAGGTTACCTGCAGGAAGTCATAACTGCTGCTAGCTTTTCCGTTGTCTTCAAATGTATATTGGTGATTATTCTCCCCCATACCATGGAACATTTTTGGTACAAGAGGGAAATGGGAAGTGACTAATTGTGAGTATCTGCTGTGGCTATTTTCGCTTCTTATCTCCTATATCTAATTGGTTCTTCATTTCTTTCAATTGTACCTCATGAAAAACTCTCAAATGTGTCCATGAATTTCAGCCCTGACCCTATTTCTTACTAGCTGAGAGACTGGCCAAATTCCTCTTTTGGTCTTATTACTAGTTATTGATGTAAACATTAGGGGGAAGTGAAGAATGCTTGTAGTCCCAGTACTTGGGAGGCTGAGACTGGAAGATCCAGGTTCACTGCCAGTTTCAGCTACTTAGTGAGGCCCTCTGCAACTTAGTGAGACCCTGTTTCAAAATAAAGAATAAAAATAGGGCTGGAGATGTAGCTTGGAGGTAGAGTACCCCTGGGTTTAATCCCCAGTACTGAAAAAAAAAGTAGTGTGAATTTTGACACAAAGGGAGCATAAAGACTATAGACTACAGTTTTTAAAAAACAACTGTTTTTGATCTTCATTCTGATGTTAGTTTAGGCTTTTATTTTTTGGCATTTTATTGGTGTCTCTCAATCAGTCTCTTTTTCTCCTTTCCAAATCCATCCTCCAGAATACTTCCACATGTTCTTTTAAAATTGCAGACTGAACTATATAAGAAGTGTCTTGCCTGAAGCTTTGTCAAAGTTTCCAATTTCTTGTAGGATGGAGTCCAAGCTCCATAGTCTGATGAACTGTGCCCTCTTAGACTTCCTTTTTAACACTACTCCCAGCTAAGACCAAAACACTTGAAATCACATTTTTCTTGTTTCTTTATCTTTGCACATGCTTTTCCTGTTGCTATACCTGTAACTGTGTTCTACTTCTGCTCTTCACAGCTGCCACTCTTCCTCTCCTTCAAGATCCAGCTATTTTATCAGGGAGCAGTGTAATAACATTTCTCTGTGCCACAACTATGCCTCATATCCACCTCTATCGCATGCTTCCTACACTGTGGTCCAGTATCTGTGTGCATCTCCTTCTCCCTTCCTCTGACCCCTTCTTTCCTCCTCCCTTTCTCCATCCTCTTCTC
>PVLC010042428.1:0-12959 GCA_004027655.1 Graphiurus murinus
GGCTGTGCCGGGAGGGGCGGGTGAGGCCGCTGCAGTCGGCCTGCCTCCCGAGGGCTTCCTCCTTAATTAGAATTGGGACTGAGCCTGGGGTCTGGAGGCGCTCGGCCTGGCTGTCCGTGCCTGCGTCGCTGTGGAGAAGCAGCTCCGTGGCAGTGTGTTTTTTTTTCGCTCCCTTTTCCCTCCTTCTGCCTGAATTAATCGTTGGCACCAGATTACAGCAGATTTAGCAAACTGTAAAAAAAAAAAAAAAAAGAGCGCAAGCGAGAGAGGAAGACAGAAAAGAAAGAGGGGGAGAGATGACTTCGGAGGAGATGGCATTTATCTACAGAAGCAAATTGCTCTTGTAGAACCTGTCCCCACGGCCCCTCCGCTCCTCCGCACCCCGCCTCCGGTGACGCCTGGGAAATGCTGCTCAGGGAAACGGCCTTAAAAATGCCGCTGGGTGCTGGCGCCAGGGTGAGCTTTTCCTGGTGGGGGTTCTGCCTCCGGAGGCGGTGGGAGGCTGAGCTTCGGGGAGCCCAGGGTGTATGTGTGTGTGTGGGGGTGCGTGTCCTGGCCAGTTCCGGCGGTAGCAGGTCAGAGGCCTGGCATGAAGCCGGCATGGCAGAGGGCAGGGTCCTGTCTGTCGGATTCCCTGCTGCAGCCCTGGGCCTGGTACCCCTGTCGCAGGGGCTCCGTGTACGGAGGGTTGAATGAATGCACAGCTGCATGGACGAGTTACTGACCTCAGGAGCTGGCAGCTGTGACAGCGGAGGGTCCATCTACCTATTGCAACTCCTGGGGGTGAAATCCGCTGCCCCTGGAGGGACATGCAGTCCTGGATCCTGGGTCAGATGTGGGGATCTGTCCCGCAGCTGCCTGCTGGCTTTTCTGGAATGTCTCTGCCTTAAAACCTGACCCTCTGAGGCTGGGTTTGGGTTCGGGAAATCTGGCTGCACCTGCCCCAGGGGCATGGCAAATGGCGAAGGCTCACGGGCTCCTGAAGGTGGCTAGTCTGGGAAAACACAGGGTGGGATTCCGCAGCCGAGAGCCACTGGGGGGCTCCCTCTCTTCCAGCTCACTGTCCTCAGGTGGCAGCCCAGTGGGCCTGGCTAAGGGCTGGTCACAGAGCGCGGTCCCATGGCTGCAGCGCTCCGTCCAGCTCGGGGAGACAGACATGTGTGGTGCTTACACACCTCGGATGTTCACACATAACCTTTATACATACACATGCACACACAGGCTCACACTTCACTGCCTTGCTAACCTGCCTTGCCTGAGACACCCTGGGCCAGGCTCTGAGATGAAGGACCCACCCCGCCCCCACCCCCACCCCCAGGAAGCTCCTGTGCAGCCGCTGTCCATCCTGCCCCCAGGCAGTGGCCCTCGGTCACCGATGTGCTGTCCCTTGTTCGTCCCCTCCTTGGGGAATGAGTGGATGCAAAGGAATGAAGAGCCAGAGCACTAGCTGCCCCCCCAAGCCCTGCTCCAACGGAGGAGGCCCCAACAGTCCAACCCCTGACCCCAGGAGGGGGTGGGCCGTCACCTGGTCAGCAGGTAGCCGGTGAACAGAGGCCTCCGAGGAGGGCTGGGGGATCTTGGAAGCCCTTCCCTTCCTTGCTGTGGCCATACCCCTATAGGTTTTCTGCCCCAGTGAGGCACTCTGTGCCTCAGTTTCCCTTCTATTGCTGGACAAGAAGTTGGGCCACAAGGCCCTAAGGGCCCAGCAGTGCCATCCATGGCTCTGGGACTCTGAGCCTTGGACTCGGCCAGGCTGGGGCTGGTGGGAGGGCTGGGCAGTGCCACACCCCGGCTGCCCGGTGGGACAGGCTCTGCCGGCTTTTCCTCTTCCCACTGAGTTGGGGGAGGCTGAGGCACCGAGTGGCCCCGAGCTTCGTCTAAGGCTGTGTGGAGCCACGCCAGGCTCTGCTGCCAGGCAGCAGGGCTGTGGGAGGAGGGCACGGGGCTCTGGAGTCTGTGGACTTGGGTTCGAATCCTGCCTGCAGAGGTCAGAGGTCGGGGCCCAGCAAGTAGCAGGTGGAATGGATCTGGTGAGGACTCTAAACTGCCCAGTTGTGATGCGGGGCAGTTGGGGTGTGGGTAATTCTGGGGCAGACTGGGGAGGCCTGAGCCCCCAAAGGCTCTGGAAAGCAGTTAGGGTTGGGTGACGGCAGGAGTGACAGGTTAGGGCCACACTGTGGGAAGGGAGAGCATGAGGCTGAAATGTCACCTTGCCTGCGAGATGGGGGTCCCCATTGGCTCTGCTGGACCCCTGCTGTGTGCCAGGCCTCAGGTAGAAGCTGGCCTGGGGGATCAGCAGGCCACAGGATCACAGCCCTCTGAGGGTGGCAGAGAGGCCCTGACAGTTGCCATTTTTTTTTTTTTCGGTACTGGGGATTGAACCCAGGGGGCATTCTACCTCCGAGCTACAGCCACAGCCTTATTTATTTATTATTTATTTATTTATTTTTTGCGGTACTGGGGATTGAACTCAGGGGCATTCTACCTCCGAGCTACACCCCCAGCCCTATTTTTTATTCTTTATTTTGAAACTGAGTCTCACTAAGTTGCGGAGTGCCTCACTAGGTAGCTGAGGCTGGCCGCGAACCCGGATCCTCCAGTCTCAGCCTCCCAAATTACACGCTGGGATTACAAGCGTGCGCCACCACGCCTGGCTTCCACAGCCTTATTTTTTATTCTTTATTTTGAAACAGGGTCTCACTAAGTTGCGGAGTGTCTCACTAAGCAGCTGAGGCTGTCCGAAAAGCCGGATCCTCCAGTCTCAGCTTCCCAAGTACTGGGATTACAATCGTGCGCCACCACACCCGGCTCAGTCGCCACTATTGAGTGCTTACTGTATACACTGCATATTTCCTGGAGCACCATGCTAAGGACTCCCTACCTGCGTGGAATCTCCCTGAGCCTTCACAAAAGCCCCAATTTACAGAGGAGAAAAGTGAGGCCAGACACACAAGTGGTGGGGCTGAGGTCACCCAGCCGGGGCGTGGCACCTCGAGAGCACCAGCTTAACGTCCCCCAACACACACGAGGACAAGGAGAGTCCTCGGCCCTCGGCCACAGTGGCTGTCACCTGTGCTACACTCACTGCGAGCCCGGTGGCTGTGTCCCTCCTGGAGCTGGGGATCTGCCCAGGGCAACACTGGGCTGTCCCATCTGGTGGCGAAGCCACACACCTCTTGGAGCCTTCCTCCCGGGGCCCTAGATCCTGGGCATTTCCTGCAGCCCCACTGTGTGCTGGCCATGGTCATTTAACATGGGCATGGGGGGCGGCCTCCTAGGAGAGGTGTCTTCGAGGGTCTGGTGGGGGAGGGGCAGCCTGCCATGTTAAGGGTGGGGAGGTTGTGCTCCCCCTCTGCAGAGCACGCTGGGCCCGTGACGTCAGCAGGTGGCCCAGCTGGGCCCGGCTGCCCTCGGGTGCCCTGGGGAGGAGCTGGGCGGGGGCCCGGGAGGGTGCCGGGGCCGGTGGTCACGGAGCAATCTCCATTAGGGCCCGAGAGCGAGCGGCTGCAGCGCCTGGAATCCTATTAAAAGCTTTTTCATTGTTCCCGGCGATATGCTCCACTCCTCCGGGACCTGGGCATGTTGATAATTTATTTGTGGAAGGGAAAGGGGCGAGGAGCGCAGGAGAGAGGAGGAAATGTCATTATGCTGTGAGCCTGTTCCCGCAGCCCGTCCGGGCCCAGGCCACGGGGCAGCTGTAGGGACAGGCCACCCCCACCCCCGCCTCTGGGGCTCTTTCAGGAGGTGGGGGAGCAAGCCCCGCTGAGGGTGCAGCTGGGTGGGTGTGGCCGGGGCAAAAGTTGACTCCTGTGTAGGTGCTGATGGTGTGGGGGACCTTAGAGCAAGTGCCCTGCAGCCCCTGAGCTCCTGGGTGTTGGGGGGCCTCCCGGGAGCTGCATTCAGCCTGCCCCGGCCTCCGATGGGGTGGGGGGCACCGTGGAGGCCTTCTGCTACCCTGATTCTGGCTTTGACCTGGAAACCCACCGGCCCTGGGTACAGACTCGAGACTACTCCTGGGGTCTTCAGCGCAGGGGTAGGTAGGTAGCCCCACACTCTGCAGCTGGCCAGCTGTGTGGCCGTGTAAGCCACTGCACCGCTGGACACCAGAAAGCCGGAGGCGGCCTCCCGTCTCCGAGGGGCAGTAAGAATTTAACGGCAGTGGCATCAGCTGCCATGGAGGGGCATTGACTCGGCGCCGTGTCAGCAGCTCCCTCGCCTGACCCTCACATCTATGAACCCGAGGCGCGTGGCTGGCGGCACAGCGTCCAAGTGGCCGGGAGGGATTCGAACCCCAGCTTCTCTGAGTATGGCGACCGGCTGTCCTGAGCCCCATGTCTCCTGGGACAGCCCGGTTCTCCCTTCATCCCCAGCTCCCACCTTCCAAAGTAAGGAAGCCCCAAGCAAGGGACAGAGGTCACCCCCTGTAGAACCTTCTAGAATCACACTTAGTTGTCGGGCTGGGGGTGCAGCGCAGAGGTAGAGCACTTGCCTGGGTAAGGCCCTGGGTTCCATCCCCAGCATCTCAAACAAAACAAAACAAACAACCCGTCAAACTCAGCGGTCATAGCTGCTCCGTGGGGTACAGGCGTTGGCACCCCCTTGACAGATGGGGAAACAGGCTCACAGAGGTGGCGACAAAAGGGTAGGAGGAGCCATGCTGGCGCTGGGTCCCCACAGCCCCCCTGAGCTGGGTGTGGGACTGCCCAAGGAGCAAAGTCAGACAGTGCCAGCCTCGGGGCTCCCGGCTTCTGGGGTCGAGAGCGGCTCCAGGCAAGCAGTGGGACCCCAGCCCCCCTCACACACACGCCAGGCCCCTCGGCATGATGCAAACACAGTGCCCACCCGGCCTTCCCCGTCATCTAGCCCAGACACTGAAAAATTCTAATTTAAGCAAGTCACTCACTAGCTCTGAGACCATCCGTAGCTCCCTAGTTCCTGCGAAATCAAGTCCAAAGCCTTTGGCCTGGAACTTCAGGCCTTCCAAGCCTAATCCTGGCTGGCCCCGCAGCCTCGCCTTCAGTCCCTCCCTGTGCCTGGAGGACCAACCTCCCTGCTGTGGTCAGATGCCCCCTCCTGCGTGCCAAGCCCTTCCTGCCGGCCGGAGAGGCCAGACTCCCGGTGCCCCGCCTCCCTGCGTTGGCGGCGGAGTCCAGGTGACCGCAGTTTACACACCTGCCCCACGTCCGTCCGCTGCTCCTCCTCCCCCTCCCCGCCCCCACGGAGGTGCCACTTAACCCTGGGGTCCATCTGAGAGTCATCAATTCATCCAGCCGAGGCTTCCAAGCCCTGAAGCCTGCTGATAAATTACTTTCTCGGCATGGTAGCCCTTGGGAGTAGGCGGCGTTAGCCCATTTTATGGAGAAACCAGAGACTGGGAGGTTCGGTCACCCTCGGGGGCAGCAACGGGCCTGACATCCACTAAGCTCCGCCAGCTGCCCGGCTCCACACAGGGTCAGGGTCAGAGCGGTCTCTGTAAGGTTTACGTGGCCTAGGCCTACTCAGGCTCCTTTTTACAGATGGGGAAACTGAGGCTAAGGGAGGGAGGCAGAGCCCCAGCCCTGCCGAGATGTCCTGAGTGAAGACGGGGCATTCCCAGTGTCCACATTCCAGACCCCGGGCTGTCCTCTCACAGCGGGGACGCTGGCCAGGCTGGGTGTCCTCCAAGGAGGAGGAGGAGGCTGGCATGGCGGTGTGCCCAGGCAGGGTGGGCCACGGGCCCTGCCCCCACGCAGCTGCCTCCCTGGCCCTGTGGCCTCACAGACAGTCAGGGCTTGTGAGAGCCGGGGGCCTCGGAGGAGAGCGGGCAGCCACTCAAAGGCCTCTTTGTGGCGGGAGGGCTGGCCGTGGGCAGCCCGGAGGCACAGACAGCCCGGCCTTTGTGCCAGCACGCTGCCCCAGCCCTGACCTGGGGTCGGCAGGACAGAGGCCCTTGTCTGAGGGCGCTGGGGGCCTCCTGGGAGGGGCCGCCCTGGACCCCAAGTTGGCGTGCTATGGGTGTGGTCTGCATTGCCAGGGACCCAGGCACAGTCCTGTCCCCAGATCTGCCGCAGAGGCCCCGGCCTGGCTCAGGATGGGGCTGAGGGGGACTGGGGCGGAGAGGGTGCTTAATAACTGTAGCAATGAACTCTTACTGTGTGTCTGCGGGGGAGCGTTTTATGTGCTATCTCTTTGACTCCTCGGAGCTGCCCTGCAAGTTGTGGGGAGTCCTCTGGTCCACATTAGAGATGAGGAAACTGAGGCTGCACTGGGTTAGGAAATCCACCCAGATCACATAACTCCAAGGGTGGAATGGGGCTCTTCAGAGCCCCGTTTTTTTGTGGTATTGGGGTTTAAACCCAGAGATGTTCTACCTCTGAGCCACACCCCCAGCACTTTTTTTAATTTTGAAACAGGGTCTCGTTGAGTTAAACCATGCATTGCGATCTTCCTGCCTCAGTACTTGGGATTACAGGCGTGCGCCACCATGCCCGGCTCAGGCACTGCTCTCCATGGCTAGCACCAGGGCCACCCCGTGTGCAGAGCCGAAGCTGAGCCTGCCTGTCCCTCAGAGCTTCCAGCCACCCACCTGACCCTCCCTGCAGTCCCATCGCCCCACGTTAGAGCCAAGCAAACGGACCCCCAGGGAGATGGGCCGGAGTGCCGGGTGTCACTATCCCCCGTGTGGGTGATGGACAAATTGTGTCAACCCTTCTGGGTGGCAGGATCACTGCTGTAACGGGGTGAGGTGACAAGTTCACTGCCATAGGGAACAGTGGAGAGAGAGCGATGAAGGCCCAGGAAGAGACCAAGGGACTTGGGGACTGACCCTCCCCTCGCTAATTGTCCCGTGGTTGCCAGGACACTCAGAACTCACTGTGTTACACTCCGTTGTGTGGTCAGGGAAACTGAGGCACAGGGCAAGGGTGGAGGAAGGGACTGGCCCAGGATCCCCACAGCCTTGGGGACTGAGCACGAGCCTGCAGATCCCTAGCGGCTGTGCTATTTTGAGGGTTGGGCCCGGACACGGGGTAGGGGAGTTCTGAGCATTTACCTGCCCAACTCTCAGGAAGTATGAGGACACACCTTCCCCTGACCACACGGCCAAGGTCAGACTCCCTGAGCAGTACTGGTGTCCTGGCTCAGCTGGCGCTGCTGGCCCGTCCTGGCACAGGCTGGGGAGGACCTGCAGGGCAGGCTGCAAACCAGTGGCTTGATGCCGCTCAGCCTGCC
The DNA here is from genome assembly GCA_004027655.1 of Graphiurus murinus. Classification (NCBI taxonomy): domain Eukaryota; kingdom Metazoa; phylum Chordata; class Mammalia; order Rodentia; family Gliridae; genus Graphiurus; species Graphiurus murinus. The sequence goes on from PVLC010042428.1 coordinate 7,210, forward strand.
TTCCCATCTCAAGGGGAATCAGTTTCCCCATCTGTGAAATGGGTCCTGAGCTGTGTGGGGCCCACAGGTGAAGTCCTCTCTGCAGACCCCTTTATTGCCGGGGCTAGGGCCTTGCTGAGCCGGGCCCCCCTGTCCTCCAGGTCCCCTTCCCCCAGTCCCTTGCTCTGCCCTGGAAAGGCTCTGTCCCAGACCAAGCCCCCTGGGGAGGAGGCCAGCTCCCCTTAGAGCCCCTGGGCCTGGGATCGCCCACGCCAGCCCAGGTCTGGATCCTGGATTATCAATAACTAGTGTTACTGATACTAATAATAAGCAGCCTCGTAAATGATGAGGAAGGCGGCGGCCTGCTCTTCCCTGGGCCCTCTGCAGAGGCTGAGAGGTGAGGCCCCTGGCCCCCTGTGACCTGCAGGGAAGCCAGGTGCAGGTCCCAGCCCCCTCCTGGACCCTGGCACCGCTGTTCCCTCTCTCCCTCCCCTGGCACCAGCCTCAGGAGGTGGGTGGGGCTGATGACCTCATTTCCCACAGGAGGGACCCGAGTCCCAGCGCCACTGAGCAGCTCCTGAGGACTCTCAGCTCCCGGGAGGCCCAGCTGGAACCCAGTACTTTCTGTGCCCAGAGCTGTGCCGGGTTCCAGCTGGCTCAATTCAGGAGGATTTGGATGGGGCAAGACAGGCAGGTTCGCATGGCCCAGAGTGACCCCCCCTCCCCGTGGAGCTGATGCTCCGTGTGCAGAGAGGGGTCTCTGGGAGGATCTTGGCGGCCGAGGCTGGCTCCCAGCACCCACAGCCTTGTCCTTCTGGTACCTCCAGACTTCCTCGTTCTAGCAGCGGGGCCTGACACTCCGTGGTGACAACCACACGCGGCCCCGCCCCCCCAGGGCCGGCGCTGATGGAGTCTCATCATTACCGGGCAGGGGCACCCTGGCTGGTTCCTCGCTCCTGGGTGGCGGAGCTGTCGGCGGAGCAGGCTAACAGCTATTTGCGCAGAGATGAAATCTGTCCGGGTCTGACGGACGGCGGCATGTCTCCACCGCTGCAGTTTCAGCGAGGGAGAGGGCTTCGAGCTCACCGCTGCGGGCAGGGGCCCAGGCCGCCAGCGCCGCCCCCATGCAGGCTGGCTGTGCTGTCCAGGCCCTGTCCATCATCAGATGGGCCGGGGTGAGCTCAGCCCCTCCGGGGTGCCCCCTGACTTCTGCACTCTGACCCCATGAATAGGGTGCCCGTATGCCCTCTGTCCACCCCACCATGGGGCGGCATTGCTCGTCTACCCCTAGAGGTAACAGGTCCTACCTGGGCTCCCTTGGATATTGGGGGGTCACCCCGTTCGATCCTGAGGCCCTGTCCGTCCTCCCTGGGAGGGGGGCTCTAAGAGGAGCAGCGCGTGACAACTCCAAGGCCACTTGGTCCCTGGGCGCTGCGTTTAGGGCATGACTGCTCTGGGGAGAGGGTGCAGGTCAGAGGTCAGAGCTGTTCATGGACTTGGCCGCTGTCTGGGGGGGGGGCCTAGGGGGGAGGAGGAGGGCAGGGTCCCCACACCAGAGCAAATCCCTTGGAGGAAGGCCCCTGCCCTTCGCTTGGGGCACAAGATGGGCTCAGGTGAGCCCCCAGGAGTCTCATGCTTGAAGGGTGGCGGGCAGCTCAACTGAGCGTTGTCTGGAAAAGAAACTTTTTGAGCAGTGAGGCCTTGCAAGGGTGCGCAGAGTCCTGAGAATTATCCCTTGTGTCTGTGGGAAAGGCTCAAAGGTTGATGTAAAACCACCTCTTCCAAGGGTTGGCTGGAGGAGATGGGACGCACGGGCCTTCACGCCTTCCCTACCGCCCGTGGCAGACATGACTAATCAATCCCAGCACTGTCTCTGGCTCAGCCCTAAAGAGTCCACCTGGGACTGGAATCAGCTGGGACCGCCCCCCCACTCCACTCCCCACAGGTGTTCTGTACTAGAGGAACTAGGGTTTGGCCCATCTCTGGACTCTGCGGTTTTGTGATCACCCAAGCTGGCGGTCCAGGGGCGCTGCGTGCAGGCAGAGTTCTGCCACAGTGCCAGCAATGCCCTGCTAGAGCGCGCCATTGCTCCGGTCCGCCTCCCCAGACAGGCAGAGTGTGGCCAGCCTCAGCCTCCCTATCCCGGCTGCCCCTCCCAGCCTGTTAACCTTTATTGGCCGCAACCTACCTGGGCTGAGGTCTAATTAGGGCGCATACATTCTGAGTTCTTAACTGCAGCCAGGCGGCATGGCGCGCTGCTGCATGTGAACCTGGGGCTCGGATTCCCGAGGGATGTGTGGGCCCAGCCAGAGGGTCAGTGCAGGTCACCAGGCCGATGCAGGCCGGAGGTGGGGGTGGGGGTGGGCAGACACGGGGCGCTGAGGCCAAGCTCGGGGCCCTGGGGCAGGAGTGTTGGAGGCGGGGGCAGGTGAGACAACCTTTTCCAACTCCTCAGTACAGCCTTATGCTCATTAGGAGGGAGTTCTGCTGGCTTCGAGGTTACCCTTTTAATTAAGCCAATTAATTAGTGCCTTTAATGAAGCAGATTAACCAGGCCGGGCTGTATGAACGGGGGGCTGTCACAGCCCAAGCTTTCCTGCAGGCCTGGGTTTGGAGGTGGCAGCTGGGCCAGGCCTCCCTCCGGGGTGCTAAGGCTCTGGGTCAGGCCAGGCCAGGAATGGCTGGGTCCCCAGGGACTGTGACAGTCAGGAGCCCCGGCCAGGGTGGGGAAGCGAGGCCTGAGAGCCTGCAGGGATAACCTGACCCAGGTGCCTTTGCACAAACGGGCCGGAGCTGCAGCAGGGAGCTGGAGGGCGGCAGGGTCCTAGCTTAGGGACCTTCAGGGAACCCTTGGCTCAGCAGGGTCCCCAGCAGGTGCATCTGCCTGCGGGAAGGGGAGCTGGGTCCCCCTTTCTCCTCCTCTTGCCTCCCCCCCACACTCTAGGGCTGGCTGCTTCTCCCCCTGCCTGGGGTCAGAGCCCTGTGACCAGGCTCCTGGAGCCCCTCCGCTGCCTGCAGGCGTGGGGGTGTGCTTCAGGTCACCTGGGAGCTGCGGCAGGGCTGAGATACAAATCCACGTGCCCAAGTTCCTTCCCCAGCATCCCACCCACCCACCTCTGCTGGCGCAGCCGGCTTCCCGCCGGCAGAACCCCACGGTAATGTCATCGTTGCGGAACCGTTCCTAAGCGGTAGGCGCCACGCAGCGCGCAGAGCGCTGTGCCCTGTGATCCTCAGATCCGCCGGACTCCTCTCTCCAGCTGGTTTGGGAAGGGAGGGCCTGGCTCTGGCGGCAGGAGGCAGCTGTCACCTCAGCCTGTGAATGGGGACGTGGAGCCAGCCTCAGGCCTGCCACCCCGTGTTCTCCCATCAGGCAGGAGAGGGGAGCCCCGCTGCTGGCTGGGAGGGAGAGCCAGCGCAGATCAAGGGGGGGAGGAGGCCCCCACCTCCCTGGCGATGCTTTTGTCTCTCCAGGGCCCGGGGACGGATGGCTGCCTGCTCCCGGGAGGGCTAAGCCATGCCAGGGACAGTTGGCTCAAGCCATGACAGCAGAGATTTAGGTTAGACAGAGGAGGAACTGCCTGACAAAGAGGATTGTTAACAAGTTCGCAGAGGCAGGAAGCGCCCCCTTTCCCAGGAGACTGTGCGCCTGGCGGTGGCGGCGGGCCTGGGGGCTAGGAGCTCTTTGGGACACTACATAAATCCAGGTGGCACCTCCAGGAAATATCAGCAGAGTGGGTGCCGGGTAAGATGCCCTCCGCAGCCCTTGCCCCTTTCCTGTGTCCAGGAGCACCTGACGGGGCACAGGCTGGTCCACGTACCAGGGCGAGCCATGGTCCTGGGCCTCAGTTTCCCCATCTTTTAAATGGGCAGAGTGCTTTCTGGGGAGAGAAATGACCTCCCCTTGCAGTGCTTAGAGAATCGCAGCATTCCCCAACTGATGAACTTTCTTGTCCCTATTCTGTGGCCCACCTGGCCAGCCCGTCCTGGCCTCCCTGGGTCCTCCCTTTGTCATCCATTCCTGCTACTACTTCTACCTCAAAGCGACATCCCCAGCGCTTTTTATTTTTATTTTGAAACAGGGTCTCGATAAATTGCGCAGGCTGGCCTCGAAACTTCGATCCTCTTGTCTCAACCTCTCAAGTACTGGGATTACACCGCGCTCACCTTCCAGCCAGCTTTTAGGGGCCTTCTAGTGTCTTCTAGTGCCACTCATTAAAAAACAAAAAAAAAAAAACCCTCAGCTGGGCAGCTCAGTGACAGAGCCTGTGTTTAGCATGTGCGAGGCCCTGGCTTCCATCCCTAGCACCAAAACCAAACTCTGAACCTCCCTCCACTTCAGCTACTGTCTTCTCTCTGCCCCCATCATGGCTGAATTTCTCAAGGAGGTTCATGAGTCTACCATGTGCCCCTTCCCAGCCCACTGCAGTCCAGAACCTTCCACGAAACCTTTCCTGTCTTTCCCTGCCAACATCTCCTCCAGGAAAGCCTTCCCTGCTTCCCCAGCCTGCCAGAAGTTGGCCCTCGTAGCCGGGCGTGGTGGCGCACGCTTGTAATCCCAGCATTCGGGAGGCTGAGACTGGAGGATCCGGGTTCGAGGCCAGCCACAGCTACCTAGTGAGGCCCTCCGCAACTTAGTGAGACTCGGTTTCAAAATAAAGAATAAAAAATAGGGCTGGGGATATAGCTCGGAGGTAGAATGCCCCTGAGTTCAATTCCCAGTACCCCCCGCCCAAAAAAAAAAAAAAAAAAAAAGTTGGCCCTCGTCACTCCCAACCTATGACCCCTGAAAGCAGCCCGGGGCCTTAACTGTCCCCAAAGCCATCGCCCCCAGCACAGAGTCTGGCCCGCACGAGGCGCCCCTCTGGGCCAGGAGCGGGGGCGAGGGGCAGCCAGGAGCTTTGTCTCTGATTTACCTTGAGAGGGCCGCTGTGGGGTGGGTGGGCGGGAGACAGGAACAGGAACAAACGCCATCATCACTCAGAGACACCTCTTTAAATACCAGCTGGAAGCAGCCGGTTTCTGGGTGGGTGGAGCTGCCCTGCATTAGCAGGAACGGCGGGGGACAGGCGGGGGACAGGCGGACGGGCGCTTTGCAAGCACAGCCCGGTGGGCAGCGGGAGCAAGTGGGGGGGAGCGGGCGGCTCCTGGGGCTCCGGGTCTGTCTGTCCCCACCCTGTGCGGTGCCCCTGCCACAGCAGGACAAGGAGGAGCTGGGGGCCTTTCCCAGCACTGCGTTCAATGTGACATTCTTTATCTGACCCTTGTCCCTCCATGGGGGGGGGGGGTGAGCTCTGCGCCTCTCTCATCTTTTCTTTTTTCTTTTCCTTTTCTTTTGTGGTCCTAGGAATGGAACCCTGGGGCCTTCTACCTCCAAGCTATATCCCCAACCTTTTATTATTATTATTATTATTCTTTATTTTGAATCAGGGTCTCACTAAGTTGCGGAGGGACTCACTAAGTAGCTGAGGCTGGCCGTGAACCTGCAATCCTCCTGTCTCAGCCTCCCAAGTACTGGGATTATAATCGTGGGCCACTGAACCAGCTTCTCATCTCTTGCAAAGTCTCCCGGGCCTGGCACATTACACAAGCAATAAACAGCACTGCCTCAGTTTCCCCCTGGAGAGAGAGGACACTGATGAGGCTGAGCCTCCCTGTGGGTACGGTTGTTAAGTTGTTAGCACCAGGCCTGGCCACTGTCCCCCCAGGGCTGCTGGGGCAGGCAGGGCACTTGGGCTCCGTGAGGGATTCGCTGTCGCTCTGTCCTGGCTGTG
>PVLC010042429.1:0-12916 GCA_004027655.1 Graphiurus murinus
CACGCTTGTAATCCCAGCATTCGGGAGGCTGAGACCGGAGGATCCGGGTTCGCGGCCAGCCTCAGCTACCTAGTGAGGCACTCCGCAACTTAGTGAGACTCGGTTTCAAAATAAAGAATAAAAAAAAAATAGGGCTGGGGGTGTAGCTCGGAGGTAGAATGCCTCTGAGTTCAATCCCCAGTACCAAAAAAAAAAAAAAGAAAGAAAGAAAAGGAGCTGGGACATGGTGACACACAACTGTAATGCCAGTAATTGGGGGATTGAGACAGAATCGCAGGTTCGAGGACAGCCTCAGCATGTAGTGAGACTCTTATCAACCTAGCAAGACTCTGTTTTAAAATAAAAAATAAAATAGGGCTGGGGTGGAGGGTGTAGCTTGGAGGTAGAAGAATGCCCCTGGGTTTGATCCCTAGTAACACACACACACACACACACACACACACACACACACACACACAAATTACAAAAGGGTAAGGGTGTAGCTAGAATGCCTCTGGGCTCAATCACCCAAAAACACAAACACACACACACACACACACACACACACACACACACACACACGTTAGGGCAGAGGTGAATCCAATTTTAAGGACCTCTGTAGGAAAAAGAATATGAAATGCTTAGGAAAGAAGATATTTGCTGGCCATGGTGGCGCATGCTTGTAATCCTAGTACTTGGGAGGCTGAGACCAGAGGATCCGGGTTCACAGCCAGCCTCAGTTACTTAGTGAGGCCCTCTACAATTTAGTGAGACCCTGTTTCAAGATAAAGAATAAAAAGTAAGACTGGGGGTGTAGCTTGGAAGTAGAATGCCCCTGAGTTCAATCGCACAATCAATTACTGCGGATGTGGAGAGTTGAGTCCATTCTTCTGGTATCTCTCTGGGCAGTTTGCCAGCAATGCTGCAAGGAAATGTTTCCTATGTGAGCATAACAGGGCCTCCTCCCTGCCTACAACACTCTGTAGCTCCCAGTAACTCCCAGCCCTCACAGGGTTCTCACAGGTACCAGTCCAGCCTGGGCTCGAGTTTCACCAACTTTTCAGCGAGGTCCCTTCATGCTAAGAGAGAACCGGCAGGCTGCAGCCATGTCCGGGCCCTTTGTGCTTCCGGATGGATGGGGTCTCAGGGACTGGGGGTACAGACGGAGATCAACCTGCCAGGTGGGGGGCAGATACTGGCAGGAATGGAGGTTCCCCAGGAGGGTGGAGCTTGAGGAAGGGGCTGGGATCGGCTGTAAGGGGACAGGGGCTCAGCCTAAGCAAGCAGCTGAGGACACTCCCAAGTGGGTGACAGCAGAGCAGGCTCACCTCCTGCAGTCTTCGGTGAGATCCAGGAGGAGCCTCTGTGTGGGCTGCACCTCAGGACCCCTCCTGCCTGCTCACGTGTCTCACCCCAGCTCCTGAGCCGGTGCGCAGGGGACAGACGGCCTGGCCTTGGGAACCCAGCAGACCTGGCCAGGGCAGACTCAGGCCCCAACAAGAGTGGACTAAGGGTGCCCAGGGAGCTGGGGCCTGCCTGGTGACACCGGTGGACACAGGTTTGAGCCTGAGAGCAGAGACTCTCAGTGGCTGTGACTGGCTGGGTCAGGTCCCCCTGGCCTTTTGAAAGTTTCCCTACAAGCCGAGCATGGTGGCTCACGCTTGTAATCCCAGCATTTAGGATGCTGAGACCGGAGGATCCAGGTTCGCGGCCAGCCTCAGCTACCTAGTGAGGCACTCCGCAACTTAGGGAGACCCTGATTCAAAATAAAGAATAAAAAATAGGGCTGGGGGTATAGCTCAGAGGTAAAATGCCTCTGAGTTCAATCCCCAGTACCGCAAGAAAAAAAAAAAAAAAAGAAAGAAAGAAAGTTTCCCTGCAAACTCTGCTCATTAGGTAGAGGGGCCTGGGGCTCGGCTGCCTGGGCTCCACGAAGCTCATTCACTAAAGGATGTGACTTTGAGCAAGTTACCCTGTGCCTCAGGCTCCCGCCCGAACTTGGTGAGAGGATGGAAGATGATAGTGGAGGGAGGGCACTAAGTCCAGGGCCTGACTGGGGCCGCCCGTCTCTGGTGCCCACGTAGTGGACCAAGCTCAGCCTGAGCCACCTCCTCCTCCTCCTCCTCCCCTTTTTATTCTTTTTGTGTATGTGTGATGCTAGGGATTGAACCCAGGGACATTCTACCTCTGAGCTGCATCCCAGCCCTATTTCTTTTTTTTTTTTTTTTTTTTTTTTTTTTTTTTTTTTTTTTTTTTGCAGTACTGGGGATTGAACCCAGAGGCATTCTACCTTCAAGCTACACCCCCAGCCCGATTTTATTCTTACTTGAAACAGGGTCTCGATAGGTGGATGAGTCTCACTACTTGCTGAGGCTGTCCTAGAATCTGCGATCCTCTTGTTTCAGCCTCCCAAGTACTGGGATTACAAGTGTGTGCCACCACACCTGGCTCCCTATTTCATTTTTTATTTGGAAACAGAGCCTTCCTAAATTGATACAAGTCTCATTGAGTTGCTAAGGCTGGCTTTGAGCATGAGATCCTCCTGTCTCAGCCTCTCAAGTACTGGGATTACAAACATGTACCACCATGCCTGGCTCCCCCAGTCCTATTTTACTTTTAGTTTTTTTTTTTTTTTTTTTTTTTTTTTGTGGTACTGGGGATTGAACTCAGGGGCATTCTACCTCCGAGCTATACCCCCAGCCCTATTTTTTATTCTTTATTTTGAAACCGAGTCTCACTAAGTTGTGGAGGGCCTCACTAGGTAGCTGAGGCTGTCCGCGAACCAGGATCCTCCGGTCTCAGCCTCCCGAATGCTGACTTTTAGTTTTAAAATGGGGTCTCACTAAGTTGCTGAGGCTGGCCACAAACCTGTGATCTTCCTGTCTCAGACTCCTAAGTGCTGGAATTACAAACATGTGCCACCGTGCCTAGCTCTATTTTGTTTTATTCTGAAACAGGGTCTCAGTAGGTTGATGAGAGTTTTGCTATTTGCTGAGGCTGGTCTCAGACCTGTGATCTTCCTGTCTCAGCCTCCCAAGTACTGGGATTGCAGGCATGCGCCACCATGCCCAGCAGAAATACAATTTTAACTGATTTAGGAAAAAGTAATACAAAAGAAATCAGCCAGGCATGATGGTGCTTGCTTGTAATCCCAGTACTTGGGAGGCTGAGAGAGGAGGACCACAGGTTTGAAGCTAGCCTCAGCAATTTAGCAAGACCTTGTTTCAAAATAGAAATAAATAAATAAATAAATGCAGCTGGGTGTGGTTGGCACACATTTGTAATCTCAGTACTTGGTAGGCTGAGACAGGACGATCTCAAGTTTGAGGATAGCCTCAACAAGTAGTGAGACTCTTATCAATCTAGCAAGACTGTTTCAAAATAAAAAATAAAATAATGCTGGGGGTGTAGCTCAGAGGTAGATTGCCCCTGGGTTCAATCCCCAGTAGTGTGTGGGTACACACACACACACACACACACACACACACACACACACTCCCCCTGGACTGCAAGAGGAAAGTGAGACTCAGAGGAGTGGTTTACCCCCAGGAACGGGCTGGCAAGTGGCAGGGCCAGGGTCACTCACAGATACTGCATTGAGCACAGCTGTGTGCCCTGTCCTCCCCTGCCACCTCGAGGGGGCTCTCAGTGCCCTGCACTACTGCAGCCCCGCCCAGCCCCAGCGCAGGGCACCGCACACGGCATTCTTACTTGCTGAGCCTGGCCTCAAACCTGCCATCCTCCTGTCTCAGCCTCCCAAGTACTGGGATTACAGGCATGCCCCACCATGCCTGACTTCTGCTCAGCTTTACCCCAGTTCTTGGCTCTAGCTGGAGAGCAGGTGGGTGGGGTGAGCAGAATGCTCCGGAAGCCCTGGGCGCTGTCGTTAGCGGGCCACCGGCTACATGGGCCAGGCCCGGGTGTGCCTTTGCAGTGACTGTGTCCCCAGCATTTCTGCACAGGGAAACCTGCACCACCCCGCGCACAGGCATCCTGCCCAGCCCCCTTGGGTTACAGCCTCTGGGAGGGGAGAGAGCTTGTCCAAGGTCACGGCCAGCACCAGGGAGCCCACGTTTTCTGCACTGCACCCCCTGCTCCTCCTCATCTCAGGTTGAATGTCACCTCTTCAAAGACCAGCACCTCACCCCACCCCTTTTTCATTGTGTCTGTGTGCACACGTGCACACGTGTGCGCATGGTACTGGTAATTGAACCCAGCCCGCAGCCCTATTTTTATATTTATTTATTTATTTATTTATTTATTTATTTATGCGGTACTGGGAATTGAACCCAGGGCATTCTATCTCCGAGCTATACCCCCAGTCCTATTTTTTTTTTTTTTTTTTTTTTTTTTTTGCAGTACTGGGGATTGAACTCAGGGGCATTCTACCTTTGAGCTATACCCCCAGCCCTATTTTTTATTCTTTATTTGAAACCAGATCTCACTAAGTTGCGGAGTGCCTCACTAGGTAGCTGAGGCTGGCCTTGAACCTGGATCCTCCGGTCTCAGCCTCCCAAATGCTGGGATTACAAGCGTGTGCCACCACGCCCCGCTCCCTATTTCTTATTCTTTATTTTGAAACTGGGTCTCACTAAGTTGCAGAGTACCTCACTAGGTAGCTGAGGCTGGCCACGAACCCAGATCCTCCAGTCTCAGCCTCCTAAGTACTGGGATTACAAGTGTGTGCCACCACGCCCGGCTCCTATTTTTTTTTTTTTTTTTTAATTTTGAAACAGGGTCTCACTAAATTGCTGAGGCTGTCCTCGAACGAGCAATCCTCCTCCCTCAGCCTCCCAAGCACTGGGATTACAGGCGTGGACCATGGCGCCCAGCTTGTTCATTTTTTCACGGCACACCTCACTATTGGGAATTGTTGTATTACTTTTTTATGGCTCCATCTCCCCCCCTCACTTAATCCTGTGGGGTCGAGCACTGATGGTCTCTGGCTCGGCTCCTATTGGCTCTTGGACTCCTGTCTGCGAGTGGGAGGTGTCCAGCCAGTGTTTGTGGCGTCAAAGCCTCCACTGTGGCCGGCAGGTGCCATACTTTCCAGCCGACTGTCCCCACTGGCCTGATGGTAGCAAATGTCCTCGATGCCCTGGATCTTGTCCCCCAGCCCCTCTCCTACCCCTGCCCTGCCATCCAGGGTCTCAACCCTGGCTGAAGGTTGAGTCCCCTTGCCTGCTGGGGCATCGAGGGGGGAGGAGAGCTGGCTGAGCCTGGCAGAGAGGGAAGCAGGGCCTCTGGGCTGGCACACAAAGGGCGTGTGTTCTTGTCCCCCGCGCTTCCTGGGTTTCCATTGCAGGAAGTTTGGCACATGCCTATCGGTGATACCGACACCCGGGCTGGTGTGGGAGACTGGGCTGGGCAGTCCCTCCATCTGGAGCAGCAGCGGAGGCGGAGCAGGAGGCCGGGGGTGCTGGCCGGCCGGCCGGTGAGTAGTGGCAGCTGGAGCCCACAGGCCCCTCAGGTGGTCCAGAGCACAGGTGGAGAGGCCTGGGGCAGAGACGGTCACCATGACCTTGGGCAAGGAAGCTGGTTGACCCTTCCAGGCCGCAGTGACCCATTTGGTAGTGCAGGGAGCCAACTTAGGGAATGTCACAGGCGAGACCCCTCTTAGTTGCAACCTGACTTAAATAAGCCTCAGGGTCACCCAGCACTTGAACAAGGGTTCTAAAGCCGGAAGTGCCTGGGTCACTCCTCCCCTTGTGAGGTTCTTGCCATCTCTGCACTCAGTCGCTTCCTCCTTCCTCCAGCAGAGGCGATGGGAAATCTTCCCTCAAGGGTGCTGAGAGGCACATCGCCAGCCAGGGTGGGGCCATAGGGTGCAGGCGGCCTCAACTGCAGCGTAAGACCCTTATTGTGAGGGCTCGCAAGGGATGGCAAGGGTGGCAGCGTTTCCCGCCTCTGGGACCAGCACAGGCTCTATTTTTTTTTTTTTTTTTTTTTTTTGGTGTGTGTGTGTGTGTGTGTGTAACTAGGGATTGAACCCAGGGGCGTTCTATCTCTGAGCTACACTCTCAGCCCTATTTTTTATTTTTTATTCTTTATTTTTTTTGAAACAAGGTCTCACTAAATAGCTGAGGCTGGCCACAAACCTGCGATCCTCCGATCTCAGCCTCCCAAGTTCTAGGATTACAAGCGTGCACCACCACGCCTGGCTTCTGGTCTGCTTTGAACCCAGCTCTGCCCCTTGCCCCTAGCCTTGAGCTTCTCGGGCCTCAGTCCCGGTCAGTGAAGCAGAAACAATCAGCCGGGAGCCGGGGGTCTGTCGGGGTTAAATGAAAGGTCGGTAAGCCGTGCACACAGGGGGCCCCCGTAAGTGGTGGCTACTGTTATTTACTGTCCCTGTCATCGAAGAGTGGTTGAGGATCAGATGGGAAAAGGGATGACAAGGGTGACCGCAGGCGGGGGACTCAGGGAGCAGGAGGAATTGGGACTGAGTGCCCAGGCAGCCCCAGGGCTGGAGGACTGGGTGACCTCCAGCCCCAGAGCCGCCCTGGGGTGGGAGGTGGGGGCTGCAGGAGAGAGCCAGATGCTGCCCCCCCTCCCCGACCCAGGGCGCTGGGCCTAGCATTCCCCTGGCCTCCAATGCTGTGGCTTTAATCAAAAGAACAATCTGTTTGTCTCTGAATCAGACCCAGATTCCTTTCCCAGCAATGTTCCTGAGGCCTCCAGGGACCAACGGTCCACCCTCACCCCAGTGCAGGCCCCTCCCCCTCCCCGGCCATCTATGCCAGCCTGGGGGTCAGCGGCAGGGCCCAGGGTAGCACGCCAGGTGACCTGGACACTGGGACCCACTTGCAGAAGGGTTTAGGGGTCCAGACAGGCAGTCACAGTCCAGGACAGCAAGTCAAGGGACCTGCCCCCCCCAGAGGCTGAGCCCCCCTCCCCCAGGGGCATTTTCTTTCGTGTGTGTGTGTGTGTGTGTGTGTGTGTGTGTGTGTGATGCTGGGGATTCAACCCAGGGGTATTCTACCCGAGCAACACCCCCAGGGTATCACCAAGTTGCTAAGAGCCTCACTAAATTGCTGTGACTGGCTTCAAACCTGGGATCCTCCTGCCTCAGCCTCCCCAGTACTGGGATTCCAGGTGTTGTGCCACTACCGGCCAGCAGGGCCTGCTTCCCTGGGGCATTTTCTGAAAAAGTCCCAAGCGCAGCTTGTATTGAGCACTGACTGTATGCTCCTGGCTGGCATCACCATTTTTTCTGCAGCACTGGAGATTCAACCCAGGGGCATTCTACCTCTGAGCTACACTCTCTACCCGATTTTCCTTCTTTATTTTGAAACAGGGTCACTAAGTTGCAGAGGGCCTCACTTAAGTAATTGAGGCTGGCTGCAAACCTGTGATCCTCCTGTCTCAGCCTCCCAAGTACTGGGATTACAAACTTGTGCCACCACGGTGGTCTGGCATGATCACTTTCTAATCCCTAGGCCATGCTGGAGAGGTAGGGGTGGGGCCCGTTTTCCAGATGAAGACACCGAGGCTCAGGAGATGGAGTGTCACCTAGTGTCACACGTTTAGCCAATGACCAGAGGACCCAGCTCTGCCAGGCTCTTAGGACTCTGCAGATCCCAGGGCCAAACCTGCTCCTGGGTCGCTGGACGGGCCAAGTGGGGTCACCAACCCAGGTGACTTAGGCGAGGGGGGAGAGGGAGGACCACTCGTGGGGCACGAAGGACCTGGGGGGCGCCTGGAGGGGGGGGACAGCCACCCCTCGCCTGGGCCCAGCGGGCGGGGCGGAGTGGTCGAGGGAACAAAGGGAGGGGGAGGGGGCGGCGCGGGGCGCGGCCGCGCAGGTGGGGGGGCAGGTAGGGGCCGCTTCCGCGGGCGGGGAGCAGCCCCCTCCCCCGAGCGTCACCTTTTATGGTAACGCGGCCGGGGCGGCGGGGCGGAGGGAGCGAGGGGCGGGAGCGAGGGCGGGAGGCGGCGGCTCTGCGCGCTGGGCGTCCGGCCGGAGCCGCGGGCGCGGGACGCAGGTAAGCGGGTGCGGCTGGGGGTCCCGTCCTTCCGTCCCTGCCCCGGCCACACACAGGTGACAGCGCGGGCGACCCCTGGCCGGAGCCCACCCGGCGCCCCGGTGCCCAGCCGGGCGCTCCCGGAGGGGCGGCGGGGGGCGGGGAGCTGCCGTCCTGCGGTCCCTCGGTCTCCCCTCTTGGGCGTCGGTCCCCGGCGTGGGGGGAGGGCGCGGAGCGCGGCAGGGGGTCGCGTCCCTGCCCCGGAGCAGGACGCCGGGGACCGTGCGTGCAGGGCGGAAGCTCTCAGCACATGGATCGAATTAAAGTCCCCGGCGGCGCCCCTCGGTGACCCGGCCGGCCGCCCTGCTCCGCTGCAGTGGGAGGGCGCCGGGTTTCTGGGGAGCTCGGGGACCCTTGTCCCAGCCAGGATCCGGGGAGGGGACCCCGGGCCCCAGGGGTGTCCCTCTCTGGGCCTCAGATGCCCGTCGAGGCTGGGACGGTTTGGGGCTGAGCCGTCCCCACGGTGTGTGATCTTGGGGCCGGGACCCCTCTACTCCAGATCTGAGGACCCACGAAGAAGTTGGGGGCAGTGCGCCCTCCCGGATTCCTGCCCCTAATAATGGTGCAAGCTGCTCTCCCAGGCCCCCACCTCCTGCCCAGCAGGGGCTGAACCTACCTAGGGCCAGGAATCTCGTGCACCCTAGTGCCTTTACCCTTCCGGACAGACTCATCTTCTCACTTGGCACTAAAACCAGGCCCAGAGAGGTCAGGTGACCTGCCCAGGGTCACCCAGCAGGAGTGAGGTGAATGGGGTCCAGTGTGAACCAAGCTTGGTGCCTTTCCCTTTCCCAGAGGATGAGGATGAGGGACCCCCCCCCCTCCAAGACTGCAAAGTCCCTTGGGGAGACAGGGGTCTGGGGTGCCCCCCAACCTCCAGTCAAGTTTAATTCTGGACCCAAACACAGACTGCTGTAAGGAGGTGTTAAAGAACAAAGCCTAGAGGGTTCCAGAGGCATTTGGAAGGGGAGTAAGGAGTAGGAAGGGGATAGCTGGGGAGGCCCTCCCTCTCAGCCTGCCTGCCTCCCTCCCGAGGCAGCCCACAGCCGGCCCTGGGCTGGCTGGCTGGCTGGCCCCGCCGGCTGGCTGGCCAGTCTCAGCCGCCTTCCTTCCTCTTGACAGGAAACGACTTTCCTTCCCTTTGTTCCCACTTTCTCCCGGTACCCAAGTGGATCTCCAGTCGCCCTTTGTGGGGGAAGGAGGGGGAGGGTTCCCTGGGTGTGGCAGGCTGTCCCACAGGGAACTTCCTCCACACACCCGGCCCTGCAGGGTGACCTGGGGCAGTGAGACCCAGCTAGGGACAGGCTCCCTTTCTCCCGGACTTGACAGGTCTTTGAAAATCCCCAGCACAACGCCTTCCCCTGGGCCTGAGGTCCCTACAGTGACTGCTGGGAGGGTTGGGGGTGGGGGTGCCCAGCTGTGAACATCTGGCCTCTAGCTGGACTTCTTCCGAGAAAGCAGGCAGATCCGATTTCCTGGAGGAGTGGACTCGGGGTCAGAGTGAGTGGGAAGGAGACGAGGGGTGATCTCTGGGGACCAGCCCAGAATGCACTGAGCGCAAGCTGCCGGGTCCGGATTGGGCCATTCTGGGTTGAGAACAGGCCTGGGAATCTGGGGGGCTTCCTGCAATCCGGGGAAGAAAAGGGTGTTGTCTCAGGTCCAAGGACACCCTGGCTCTCCCTGGAAGAGGAGGTTCTGTTAGAATTCTGTGTCTGCCACGGATCGCCTGGGAAATTCACTTGAACTCTTGGGGCCTTGGATGGTGCATCTGTGAATTGGGGTGAAGTGGGCCTTCCGAGAATGATGGGAGTTTTGAGGCCCAGAGAACCCTTGGCACAGTGCCCAGCACATGGTAAGAGCCGCTGTCCTTGTTTCTTCTTCTTCTTTTTTTTTTTATTGCGGTACTGGGGATTGAACTCAGAGGCATTCTACCTTCGAGCTACACCCCCAGTCCTATTTTTTATTCTTTATTTTGAAACAGGGCCTCACAAAGTAGCTGAGGCTGGCCATGAACTGGATTCCTCCTGTCTCAGCATCCCAAGTACTGGGATTACAAGTGTGCACCACCACGCCCGGCTACCAAAAACTAGGTGGGTTTTTTTTTTTTTTTTTTTTTTTTTTTTTTTTTTTTTTTTTTTTTTTTTTTTTGTGGTATTGGGTATTGAACTCAGGGGCATTCTACCTCCGAGCTATGCCCCCAGCCCTATTTTTTTTAATTCTTTATTTGAAACAGGATCTTACTAAGTTGCAGAGGGCCTCACTAGGTAGCTGAGGCTGGCTGCGAACCCGGATCCTCCGGTCTCAGCCTCCCAAGTACTAGGATTACAAGTGTGTGCCACCAAACCCGGCCAAAAACTAGTTTTTAAAAAAATTTGTAGACAGCCGGGCATGGTGGCGCATGCTTGTAATCCCAGCATTTGGGAGGCTGAGACAGGAGGATCCGGGTTTACGGCCAGCCTCAGCTACCTAGTGAGGCACTCCGAAACTTAGTGAGACCCTGTTTCAAAATAAAGAATAAAAAAAAATAAGGCTAGGGGTATAGCTCGGAGGTAGAATGCCCCTGAGTTCAATCCCCAGTACCGCAAAAAAAAAAAAAAAAATTGTAGACAGGATCTTGCTAAGTTGACCATGCTGGCTTGGAACTTGGGGTCATCTCTCCAGTCTCCCAAGTAGCTGGGATTATAGGCCTGTGCCGCTGCACCCTGTTCAAAACAAATATGTCATTATCAGACTGAGCTATGTACATTGTACACGTGTGTGTGTGTGTGTGTGTGTGTGTGTGTGTGTGGCACTGGGGATTGAACCCAAGGGCATGCTACTTCTGAGCAACACTCCTAGCCCTATTTTATTTTTATTTTGAAACAGGGTCTCATTAGGTTAATGAGAGTCTTATTACTTGCTGAGGCTGTTCTCGAACCTGCAATCCTCCTGTCTCAGCCTCCCAAGTACTGGGATTATAAGCATTCACCACCATGCCCAGCTAGCTATATACGTCTTTTTTTTTTTTTTTTTTTTTTTTTTTTTTTTTTGCGGTACTGGGGATTGAACTCAGGGGCATTCTACCTCCGAGCTCTACCCCCAGTCCTATTTTCTATTCTTTATTTTGAAACAGGGTCTCACTAAATTGCAGAGTGCCTCACTAGGTAGCTGAGGCTGGCCGCGAACCTGGATCCTCTGGTCTCAGCCTCCCAAATGCTGGGATTACTATATACATTCTTAACCAAATGTCAGCAGAGAGCCCCGGGGAGCTAGTGCACCTTGAGACACTGAGGGAGGCCTGGGAGTGGCCCCTTGGGCTCCAAGGTCATTATTAGAGTTCCTGGCGACTCTTTGCCCCCACCTGCCCAGCCCCACCTCTATTTATTCTACTGTGCACTTAGTCTGGGCCATGCTAACGTGTCCCAGACCTGTCCCAGACCGAAAGAGCCAGAGAGATAAAGAGTACATTTTTAGCCCCAGGCACCATGGTTTGGACTCATGGAGGACTCCAGGAGCTGAGTGTGACCAACTCGCCCCAGGAACCACCGGAGAGATGGAAGTGCCTCCCCTGACACCACACTGGGGGCCGCCTGCCCCAGATCTGTGCTCAGGGCCCACAGTTTGCAATCAGCCGGAGGCCCAGGAGGTTCCCCAGGGGCAGACGCACTGATAGGCAGTAGAGCTAGAGTGTCCAGTGCCCAGGGGTATGGGGAGTCTTGGGAGGCTTTTTGGAGGTGTGATGTCTGAGCCCAGATTCTAGGAGACAGGCAAGAGAGAGAAAGACAGGGGTGAGTGGTACAGAGTGGTCAAAAGGAGGCTGAGGTGGGCTGAATTGTAGCTC
This sequence comes from Graphiurus murinus, assembly GCA_004027655.1. Classification (NCBI taxonomy): domain Eukaryota; kingdom Metazoa; phylum Chordata; class Mammalia; order Rodentia; family Gliridae; genus Graphiurus; species Graphiurus murinus. The sequence continues at coordinate 11,818 of PVLC010042429.1, forward strand.
AGTGGTAGAGCGCTTGCCTAGCATGACCAAGACCATGGGTTCCACTCGCCCCCCCCCATAATAAGGTTAGCCAGGCACAGTGGTGCTTCTGCAATCCAGTATTGGGAAGCTGAGACAGGAGGGTTGCAGGTTTAAGGCCAGCAGGCAGTAATTTAGAGAGAACCTGCTTTCAAAAACTGGGAATTGAGAGCCAGGCGTGGTGGCGCATGCTTGTAATCCCAGCATTCAGGAGGCTGAAACCGGAGGATCCGGGTTTGCGGCCAGCCTCAGCTACCTAGTGAGACACTCCACAACTTAGTGAGACTTGGTTTCAAAATAAAGAATAAAAAATAGGGCTGGGGGTATAGCTCGGAGGTAGAATGCCCCTGAGTTCAATCCCCAGTACCGCAAAAAAAAAAAAAAAAAAAACTGGGAATTGAGCCCAAGGACATTCTACTTCCAAGCCACACTCCCAGCCCTTTTTGTTTTTTATTTTGAAACGGGGTCTCGATAAATTGCAGAGGGTCTCTAAATTGCTCAAGCCAGCCGGGCGTAGTGGCGCACGCTTGTAATCCCAGTGCAAGAATAACGCCAGGCGTGGTGGCATATGCTTGTAATCCCAGTACTTGGAAGGCTGAGATAGGAAAATTGTGGATTCAAATCCAGCCTCGACAATTTAGCAAAGCTCTCAGTAACCTAGTGAGACCTTGTTTCAAAATAAGAAATAAAATCAGTCTGGGATGTATCTTGGAGGTACAAAAAAATAAAAATAGAGAATAAAAAATAGGGCTGGGGTTGTAGTTAAGAGATAGAATGCCCCTGGTGTTCAATCCCTAGTATGGTAAAAAGTAAAAATAAATAAATAAATTGCTCAGACTGGGCCGGGCGTGGTGGCGCACGCTTGTAATCCCAGCATTTGGGAGGCTGAGACCGGAGGATCCGGGTTCGCGGCCAGCCTCAGCTACCTAGTGAGGCACTCCGCAACTTAGTGAGACCCGGTTTCAAAATAAAGAATAAAAAATAGGGCTAGGGGTATAGCTCGGAGGTAGAATGCCCCTGAGTTCAATCCCCAGTACCGCAAAAAAAAAAAAAAAAAAAAAAAAAAAAAAAAAAAAAAAAA
>PVLC010042430.1:0-12964 GCA_004027655.1 Graphiurus murinus
AATTCCTATAAAAAAGACTGCATTCTTGAGAGCATCAGCATCTCACTTTCAGGGCATTCCATTGCATCATTCTCCGATGTGGTGCTTTCATTGCTCTGTCCCCGCCTCTCCTTCTGCCTATAATAATAAAACCTTGCTTAAGCTGCAGCAGTTCTGGCTTTTTTTTTTTTTTTTTCTAAACTAACCAAGAACAAGAACCCACAATATCATCCCAAACTGTAACATATAGTTCTACAAATTCTCTTCAATCTAGAACATTTTATAGTATAACAATTGACTCCCTGAGTCTAGTATGGTGGTGCATGCCTGTAATACTAGTGCTCCAGAGACTGAAACAGGTGGATCAACAGGTTCTAGGCTAGCACATGGTATCTTAGCAAGACTCTGTTTCAACATTTTAAAAAGGGCTGGGGGAGTAGCTCAGTGATAGATCCTTCTAAATTCAATTTCTAGTATGTGCATGTACGTGTGTACACACACACACACACACACACACACACACACACTGTCCCTGACTCAACCAGGGTGAGATTGAAGGAAGTTTTGTTTTGTTTTTTGTTTTTCACCAAAATTAACCAAAAAAAAAAAAAAAAAAGGGCTTTTTGGTTCTGACAGTTTCTGAGTGTTGAGAACATTTGCAAGAAGTGTCAATGGATAACTCCAGCCTCTAAGGCCCCCAGGCATTGCTGGGCACTCCCAGTTTACTCAGAATGAGAACTTCTTGCCCAGAATCTATGCATTTCTTTACTTGTATACTTATATTTTGGGATGTGCCAATTTTCCTTTTGTTTCTAGTGAATTTCCTTTTAAAATATGTCTTGAATGTTAGGATGGCAGGAGCAAATAAATAAACTAACCAGACTAGCAGCTGGTGCAGAAGAGAGCTGAGCAGGAAGGAAGGGGTCAGTGCCTATACGTGAACCTGGGCAGAAAGGAGCTCCATGGGGGCAATGAAAGGGCTGCCAGTGCTGCCCCTTGAGACTGGGCAGCTCAGGCTCACCCTGGCTCAGACTTTAGACTCTGTCACACTGGCCTTGATTTCCTCTTCAAAAGTCCAATTGCCCTTCAAACTTCAAATAGAAGTGAAGATTTGGTAGCACTGACTCCCAGCTTCAAAGCACTAGGCAGGATATAGGGGATGCCGACCTTGGAGTAAATACTTCAAATTTAAGGAGTCCTATTGTAGAATTTGTGGCATCAAAACCCAGCCAAGTTTTGATGGGTAGGGGGTGCTGGGCATGGTGGTACATGCCTGTAATTCCAGTACTTAAGTGGCTGAGACAGGAAGATCACAGGTTCAAAGCCAGACCTCAGCAACTTAGAGAGGCCCTCAACAACTTAACCAGACCCTGTTTTAGAAACAAAAAATAAAATAGGGATAGGGTTATAGCTCAGAGGTAGAACACCCCTTGCACAATACCCAGTACCATAAAAGAAAAGAAATGGGCAGGAGGAAGAAAGCAGAAAGAAAGGGCTATAGAGTACTGTTATTTTGGGGGGGGGGGGTACTGGGGATTGAACTCAGGGGCATTCTACCTCTGAGATACACCCCCAGATCTTTTTTATTTTTATTTTGAAACAGGGTTTTGCTAGGTTGATGAGAGTCTCACTACTTGCTAAGGCTGTCCTTGAACCTGCAATCCTCCTGTCTCAGCCTCCCAAGTACTAGTATTACAAGTATGCACCACCATACCTGGCTCTGGGTACTGTTAAATACTATGCTGAATGCTAGTCGTGTGTGTGTGTGTGTGTGTGTGTGTGTGTGTGTGTGTGTGTGTGTGTTTCAGTCTTTTCAGCAACCCTATAATGTAGGTAGTATGATTTATAGATGAATAAAGTGCTGGAGGTTTCCAACTTGCTCAAAGAGAAAATAGTGAAACCTACTTAGAGGTCTGTGTCAAATAGATGCAGGTCTATATGATTCCAAACTCCACATTTTTTGTACTCAATCACAAAGGTTTTCTGGATAGTTCTTATTTACTCCTTCCTCCTCTTTGCTCCATTTTGCTCATTTACTCCTTTGCTTCATTTTGCTTCTAGCTTTCTTTCTCCAGCCAGTTCCTATGAATTTCCCATCCTGAGAAGTCTTTCTGTCTCCAGGTTTTCTTCCAGAGTGTACAGTGTTAGGTTTTGCTGCTGTGAAAAGTAACTATAAAACAAACATAGTCTAAGGGAAGCTTTGTTTCTTACTCATGGTACACAGCCATTGATGTTAGTTGGGTGTTTTATCCTACACAAGCTGCCCAGGACTCAGGAGGATAGAGGTTTGTAATTTGTGGGTGCACCATCTAAAGCTTTGGCCTCCTGGATCCCTGTGGCAGCAAAAAGAAAGTGCAGAGAATTATGCATCAGTTTTTTACCACTCCTGTGCTGAATAGCATACTCACATTGCATTGGAGGGGTTCATAAACATTAATAATAGTCTACCTATAGTACAAAAAGCTAATTGAGTCTATCCAGAAGTGTCTCCATGTCCTTAGTTCCAGATGTGAGTTAGCAAAAGGAGAGAGATCCTCCTCTGGCTTAAGCCATTGGAACCGGTACAACTTCAGGCTATTACTAATCAGTTTTTATTTTTAAAATATTGGATTCCATCTCAATATCATGTATGGGGAATGGAGGGGGGAGTAGGGAGGGAGCCAGGGGGGAACTCACCACGTGTTGTGTGCATGTATTCCTATCACTTGGAAATATATTATGATGTGAGACTACAATGCACCAATAAAAATATATATTGGAGTCCTACAAAGTCTGGTGGCACATGCTTGTAATCCCAGTACTTGGGAGGTTGAGACCAGAGTGTATCAGGTTTAAGGACAGCCTGGGTAACTTAGGGAGACCCAGTTTCAAAATAAAAAATAAAAAGGCTGAGGGTTTAGCTCAGTGGTAAAGCACTTGCTTGGCATGCACAAGGCCCTGGTTCCATCCCTGGTACCACAATATTGGATTGTGAATATTATCAAATAGTGTTTAATTTGCTTTAATTGGTTGAGTCAGATCTACCTTCATTAGCTTTTAGCCAATTAATGTCAGTATTTTACTAATTTCTCTCATCCTATTGCCATACTCACTACCATTTAAATCATATTATTTTCTCCTTTTTGATGCAAAAATCTTACCCAAAACAGGATGTAGAAAAATGACAAAAGCAAGGTTGCTCTCATTAAACAGGGCAGCTCTACCCCTTCAGGCCTTGCCCCTGAGATACCACCACAGACTGCTGTGTCCCCAGAATTCAATTCTGTAAATGGCTAATTTAAAAGGGAAAAGCAATGTCCCTCATTCTTGATTTAAAACAAACAAACAAAAAAACAACTTTTTTATATGTGCCACTTTGTGGGGCAGACCTACTTAACAAAATCTATAAAATTTTGAGTTGAGGTCATATGTTTTCTCTCATGCATCAAAACTAGAACAGGAATAGGAAGCAAAAGAGACTAGCGAAATGAAAAGAGAAAATAGTAAAACAGTGGAAGGGGATTGGGGGAGCGAGATGGAGAGGGGGAAAATGAGGATTGAAGACGGGAACAGTTCAAAAAGGTTAAGTCCATACAAGAATTTACCACCAGGCTCACTAACATGTATGGGGAGGGAGGAAGGGGGAGGGGAAGGTAGACAGAGGGAAATACATCAAGTGATTGTGCATGTATGTTTGTATTACTGTAAATCTCACTGAGATGTATACTTTCATAGCACCAATAAAAGTATAAAAACAAATAAAATAATTAAAAAGAAAAAGGGTTTATCTACAATCCTGATTTATGAATCAGAAGCAGGGAAGATGGTGTAGACACTAAATTAAAAGAAAAACTGTTACAAAACAAGCCACTGAGCTTCCAACAGCTAATAAACTCTGAAATGTTGCAGTGAAGAACACTCATATATGCTCTGTCTCACCTGATCCTCACCGTGTACTTGGGCAGGTGGCTTATAACTCCATTTTTCTAGAATAAGGAAACTGCAAATTTGAGAAGGTAGGTGAGCTATCAGGGGTCACAATGTGGAGAAAAGGAAAGCAAAGCTGACAGAGACCAAGCAAATGACCTCGGTGAAGCCCTCCATTCCAGTTATCCGGAGTATGCCCCACTCTTAGACTCACCAGTCAAGAGAGTCCATGAATTCCTCTCTGAATCAGCCAATTGGAGCCAGGCTTTGGAGAGGCCTGAATCACCATAACAGGGCACTACAGGAAGGAGCAATGGTGCCAGCTTCTGTAGAACAGCCAGAGTTCTTATTGAGAAAACTGCTATCAGACTTCCAGAACCCTAAATCCTAAAGAAGGTTCTAGGTGCTGTGAGGATGGATTGCACATTTCCCGTTTTTCCTAGACATATCTCCAGTTCTGGTGGCCTGATAGGACCCAGGAAACCCTCCCCTCTTCATCTCTCTTCACCCCTGCCTCTACCCAGCATCCTGTCTTCCCCTTGCTTTACCCCTTTGCTCACTTCAATGAGGAGGCAAATTGCCATAACACTTGATTTTTTAAAAATCTGCAATTATTTACTAATGAGACTGAGCATATAACACTGGACATATGTTTATTAGATGTTTTTCATTTTATTTCTTCTTTTGGGAATTTTTTTGCCCATTTATTTGCCAGAAAATTTGTATTTAGTTATATAAAAATGATCAACAACATATACGAGAAAGCAATGAATATATCTCATAGGGGCTAGAAGCAGAGAGTGAGACCAGAAGTGACCAGAGATATATACAGTCTTCAAGATCATACCCCAGTGATCCCCCCCCTCCTCCAGCCATGCCCCACATCTGAGCTGTGCTGCACTGGGGGGCCATGCCTTCAACATGTGGGCTTTTGGGGTGGCATTCCAGACCCAAATTGTAATAGAATCCAAATCCAAACATGAACTTTATATTTTGTATAGACTTTAGACACATATCCTAAAGGTAATTTTATAGAATTTTTTAGTGTACCTGTGAGTTGACTGCTACACTTCACATGAATCAAGTATGGAATTTCTGCTTGTGACATTATGTTGGCACTCAGAAAGTTCCAAATTTTTGAGCAATTTGGATTTCAGATTTTCTGATGAGAGATATTCAACATGTAATAGCTACAAACTTGGTTGTCAGGGGCTGGGAGGGTTTCAGGAGTGTTTGAAGAAATGTTAGTTAATTGATACAAAATGTCAGTTAGAAAAAATTAGCTCAAGATATCTACTGTGCAAAATAGTGACTATAGTTAATAATTATTGTGCACATGAAAATTGCTAAGAGATTAGATCTTAAAGTGTTCTCACCACAGAAGACATAAATATGTAAGGTAATACATATGTTAATTAGCTTGATTTAGCCATTCCACAAGGTATACATATTTCAAAACATCTTATTGTGTACCATATACATATATAATTTTTATTTGCCAAATAAAATTTTTGTGTGTGTGGTACTAGTAGTACTAGTAGCCATTCTGCTTGTGGCTTTTGATCTGTAAATCCTTACATGGCAAAAGTAGGGGACTATATAGTGAAAAATGAATAAATATTACCCATTTAGAAAGTACAAATTCTATCCCAGTATTTGGGAGGCTGAGACCAGAGGATCTAGGTTCTCGGCCAGCCTCAGCTACCTAGTGAGGCATTCCACAACTTAGTGAGATCCTATTTCAAAATAAAGAATAAAATATAGGGCTGGGGGTATAGCTCAGAGGTAAAATGCCCCTGAGTTCAATCCCTAGTACCGCAAAAAAAAAGAAAGTACAAATTCTAAGTATAAAGATGATCCCCGAATTGGAAGATCATATCAAGTATGATACTTTTGAAAGAGACACTGAATGCTAACCTAACTGGAGGTGAAGGCGCAGACTACCAGGGTAAATCAGGCTATCCCACAGTGTTTAAAAACTGTGAGTGATGTGGTCATCTTCCAAAACATCATCAAAAGACTGAGCATGTAACAGACATTGACGATGAACTCATATACTCACTGACCAAGCAACTTGATCAAAAGAACAAGTTACTCTAAAAACAAGAAAGGCTGTGACTGCTAGTCAGTCCTAGGGCATGGAGCAGGAGAAAGAAGGGTAGGAAACTGATCTAGAGGGAAAAATAGAAAGCACCAGTCCAGATATGTTAAACAGCAGCAGGTGTTCCCTGTGAATCTGACTGTGTATCAATTAAGAATTGCAATCATCTCCTAATTCAACTGCTCATGGAAAGCTGCAAGTGATGCCAAACTTACATCGCGTTTTGTTTCCATGAAATTAAAAAGAAGAGATGAAACAAGCAAAAAAGACAATACTGTTTTAAAAACTAATACTCTTTTGTCTCAATCAGGGTTCAATTGCAAAGAATATAATCCATTCAGGCTGTTTAACCAGAAAAGGATTTATTACAGACTATTACATGACTTGCATAATTACTGGGAAGGCTTAAAAACCACACTACACTGAGCTTCAGGAAATTAATCCCAAAGCCACAATGAAGAACATGGCCACCAGTGAAGTTGCTTCTCTTGCCATTATGGAGAAGCTCTTTGCTAAATTGGGCAACTACTGCCATATCGCTGGCGGCAGAGCCACATCACATACACTAAGATCTGTTGCAGTGAAAGGAACACCTGCAGCTCTGCCTCTCCCTGTACTGAACTCAGTTCCAAATTCCAGTTCCTGGGCCAGTGCTTCTCTATAGCAGAGCCTAAAGCACATTTGCAACCTAGCAGCAAAGAGACTGAAAAATAGGAACAAAGCCTGGAAAACAAGGTGCTGGCTCTCCAGACTCTGCCGTGAATCTGCAGAGGTTAGTGACTCTGCAAAGAGGTTAGAAATGAGCCAAGTGAGCCAATCAAAGTATCTGCCATGAATGTTAACCTGCACTGAGGCTGAAAAGAGGAAAAATAAATCAGCTCAATTGAGGGTATGCCTGAGTGGTAAAGCACTTGCCTAGCATGCTGCAGGAGACCCTGGGTTCAATCCCCAGCACTGCAAAAATAAAACAAAGTACTGGGAGTTGAACCCAGGGGCTTTCTTCCTCTGAGCTAAACCCCCAGCTCTATTTATTTTTTTTACTTTGAAACAGAATCTTGCTAAGTTGCTGAAGCTGGCCTCAAACAATCCTCCTGTCTCAGCCTCCTAAGTACTGGGATTACAGGCCTGTGCTACCACACCCACTCCCGATTTCATTTTTATTTGAAACAAGGTCTTGCTGAATTTCCACATGCTGGTCTTAAACCGGTGATCCTCCTGTCTCAGCCTCCCAAACACTGGGATTATAGGCATGCACCAATGTGCCCAGCTAATTTTGATTATTCTTATGACAAAAATACAATAATTGAAATCAATTGTAGGTTAGATTTTGAGAGGCCTGGAGCACTTGGGAATGAGATGGATATTTATCTTTGTGAAACAAGCACATTGCCATAAATCAAGTTATCAACAGGAATATCTCTATGGCTCTGTTTTTACTTTTGTCTGTTCAACACCCATTCTTCCCTTTCTGATCAATGATGGTAACATTATTCAGCTTCCCTCTGGAATAAGCACAGTACCTCCATTCTCTGGCCACAGTATTGGGCCGAGGATTGACACACAATCACAATCAAATCAAAAAGACTTCTTGCCCAGGATTGTTCAAAAGGGAAGCCCCTTTATTCTCTTTCTTTATGGCCCAGGACTGGAAAAATGTAACCCTAGAGTTAATGGCCAAATGATTTTATAATATTACTCACCTTTAGATATGTATGCTCTAAAAACAATTTTTTTTTTTTTTAAGGCTCTGATACCTGCTGCAGCACTACCATCATGGTTTCACTCTAAACCATCAGCTGGTAGTCTGGTGAGTCCCTGCTATTGCACTGCTGGTAGAGAAGAGCCAAGGGAAAATTACTCTGAGACCAGGAGGGAGGAGAGCCTATGACTTCATGGGGCAGGCTGTGTGTGACTGTGTGTATGTGTATGTGTGACAAAAAGAGAGAGGAGAGAAACAAAACCGTTTTCTACCAGTAACACTTGGGTATATTTCTTTCACTCGCTTCAGTGCTTCTTCTAAGCTTAATTATATTGAGTTTGAAAAACAAACAAACAAACAAACAAAAAACCAAACCTCCTGAGTTTGTGGGTTTTCTTTTTTTTTCTGTGTGTGTGTGTGTGTGTGTGTGTGTGTGTGTGTGTGTATGTGTGACTCAGGATTAAACCCAGGGGCATTCTGCCTCAGAGCTACACCCCTAGCCCTATTTTATTTTCATTTTGAAACAGGTCTTATTAGGTCAATGAGTCTCACTATTTGCTGAGGTTGTCCTTGAACTTGTAATCCTCCTGCCTCAGCCTCCCAAGTTCTGGGATTACAAGCATGTGCCACCATACCCAGCTGGGTTTGCCTTTTCTAATACTACAGGACCAGATCAAATCTGCAACTAGAAATATGTCACAGAAGCCAGGCATGGTGGTATATGCCTATAATCCCAGTACTCAGGAGACTGAGTTAGAAGGATCAGAGATTCCAGGGCAGTATATGGTCACTTAATAAAACCGATTCCAAAACAAGAAAAATAAAATAGGGTTGGGGGTATATCTCAGAAGTAGAACGCCTCTGATTTCAATCCCCAGTACCACAGGAGGAAAAGGAGAAAGAAAAGGAGGAGGAGGAGGAAGAGAAAATATGTCATAAAAAATGACATATTACTCTCAGGGAGGACTTACATTAGGATGAATTCTCAGGACTGGCATGTACCTTTCGAAGCATCCTATATATTAGCACGGTATTCTATTATTTTATGAATGATGTCATCACCTTCCAGAACATTATCGAAGTGTGAAAAGGACTCCAAGTAGTCCAGTTTAGTAGTCACAGTTTTTACTATTGTGAGGTGACCTGACTATCTAGAACTTGCACAGTTTGTATTTTGCGCAGGCATAAGTAGAAGCACATGAAGGAGCCACCATATGAGCGGACCTGCCCACTGGTGCAGAATCCACAGACCATCCAGTTACTCTCTATCTATCCTTACAGGCATGGTCACTTTCTGAAATGATAAGAAGTTTAAAATTTTTTTTTTAAAAAATCAAGCTCAATTCATTAAGGATATGGGAGGAATTTCTCAACATTTTAAAGTTCATTTTAGTGCATTTTATGAGGGCAAAGATACACTCAAATGGTATTGGAGATTTGAGTCTTAGAAAACAATCTTGTAAAATTTGGCTATAACCTAAACATTACTTGTTTTCCTTAAACTGTTGAGAATTGTACTATCTGTGAGTAAGACCCTATAATTTTTTTAATGGGGCCTATAAATTTTCTACTAACTCTAAAAATGAGATTTTCTTTCATTTGTCTTTTAATTTTTTTTTTTTTTTTTGGCGGTGTTAGGGATCAAATTCAAGGCCTCATTCTACCACTGAGCCCCAGCTCTTATATTATTATTATTATTAATTATTATTATTATTTGTACTAGAGATTGAACCCAGGGGCATTCTACCTCTGAGCTATACCCACAGTCCTTTTTAATTTTTATTTGGAAATGGCCTCACTAAGTTGCTGAGAGTCTTGCTAAATTGCTATGCCTGGCTTCAAACCTGTGATCCTCCTGTCTCTGCCTCCAAGTACTGGGGTTACGGGAATGTGCTTAAAAAAATATTTTAAAGTTCTTCACCACTCAACTTCAAGTCCTGTAGATATTAATTCCAAAGAATTGTCTTTGTTAGGCAAGTACTCTACCACTGATTTATACCCCCATCCACAAAGCTTCTTAACTAGAATTTTACCTTGTAATCCCTTCCCCCCTTTCAATATGTTTTCCATACTGTCATCTGTCCAAACTACCCTCCCAGGAGAGCAGAAGTCCCTAACGTCTAAATTAGAAAGACAGAGTATGGCAAGGAATTAAGGAGTGTGGGTGGGGAGGAGAATCAAAAACATTGTTTGGGAGCAAAGGTGATCTAGAAACCTAAAGTCTAGAGGCAGTATCATCGCAAAGGGAATCAAGCAGATTTGCATGAATCGTGTCTTAGGCAGTGTGATGGCGCATTATGTGTCAACCTGACTGGACTGAGGGGTGCCCAGCTAGCTGGTAAACATTATTGCTGGCGAGGGTGCTTTCAGAAGAGATTAGCAATGAGTGAAGAGCCACCCTTAAAGTTGGCAGGCTCCATCCTGTCAGCAAGTGGCCTAAAGAGAATAGAAAAGCTAAGGAACAGCAAATTCGCTCTCTCGCTCTTCTGGAACTAAGATATTCATCTTCTCCTGCCCTTGGACATTGGAGCTCCTGATTCTCTGACCTCCAAAGCTCCAGGGTTTACTCCAGCATTCCCCAACATCTTGCTTCTTAGGCCTTTGGCCTCAGATTGGGGTTGTACCATTGGCTCCCCTGGTCTCAGGTCTTGAAACTCAGAGCAAGTTACAACATTGACTTTCCTGGTTCTCCAGCTTACAGCTAACAGATGATGGAACTTCCTAACCTCACAAGCACTTCCCATAATAAGTTTCCTCTTACATTTATCTATCTATCTATCTATCTATCTATCTATCTATCTATCTATCTATCTATCTACCTACCTATCTATCTATCTAATCTACCTCTTGTTTTATTTATCTGAAGAACCCTAATGCAGGCAAAGAGACTACAACTAACTTTAGCCAGATAAACAAGTTGAGAAAATTTGGATTGAAGGCAGTGATTTCTTACATGAGACTTAAGTTTACCTGTGGACAGTAAGAGACAGATGGTCAAAGGAGCCCTGTATTAGTTTTCTACGCCACATAACAAATTGCTCCATTTCAACAGCCAAACACACATTCATTGCCTCAGTTTCTGAGGGTCTGGAGTCCAGCACAGGTGAGCAGGGTCCTCTGCTTAGGGCCACACAAGGATGCAGTCAAGGTGTCACCAGAGCCACAGTCCCATCTGAGCTTGATGGGGGAAGATCCACCTGCAAGTTCATTCAAGTTGTTAGCAGAATTTAGGCCCACAAGGTTGTAGGATAGAGCTTTTTGGATTCTTGTTAGCTATTGACAGTAGCTGTCCTCATCACCTAGGGATAACCTGTGGCTCTTTCCCATGTGGAATCCCCCAACATGGCTGCCTGCTTCCTTGGAGCCAGCTAGGAAGGGAGAGACTCCATCAGGGTGAGCCTTACCATCACAATGTGTTACACCATTGTAATTATATACACCTATCACCTTCGTCATATTCTGTCAGGTAGAAATAAGTTGTACTTTAATCGAAGAGAGCATGTGAGGACACAGACACCAGGAAGCATGGATGATGGGGGGCATCTTAGGAATCTATCCATCACAGGCACCAGAAATTGTTGACACCATTTTTTTTTAAGCACAGGGCCTTGCATATATGTTAGGCAAACACTCTACAACTGAACTGCGTCCCCAGCCCCACGCCATTTCTTACTGTTTCCACTGCCATCCTCCTCTTCCAGGCTCATGCCATTTTGTGCCTTGTACATTAACCTCTTAAGTATCTCCTTCAATGCACTCACTTCCTTAGAATACCCCATCCGTTTTTATTTTTTTTATTTGGAAACAGGATCTCCATAAGTTACTGCATGCTGACTTCAAACCTATGATTCTCCTGTCTCATCCTCCCAAGTACTGGGATTACAGCTGCGGATTGAATCTAGGGCATTCTACCTCAAGTAACACCCACCCCTTTTTATTTTTTGTTTTGAAAGAGAGTCTCTGTAGGTTGCTTAAGTTGCTAAGGCTAGCTGCAAATCTGCAATCCTCCTGTCTCAGCCTCCCAACTACTGGGATTATAGGCATTAGTTTCCACTTTTTTAAAGAAAAATAGTATAAAATATTTAAGAGATTATATATTGTACCTTTGACCCAGCACTCAGCTTAAGATGTAAAGTACTGCAAATATAATCCAATTACAAAGGGCTCTCTTTTTAATATAATGCGGTCTACTATAAAATGTCCATCTTCCTCAACATTCTCTAGAACTTCCCTTATTGTCTGCCTTGGATTTGTTTGGCTCTTGACTCTGAGCAATGTCATTTCTAATCTTCCAGTGGCCCTAGTATCCTAAGTTAATTTCTCACTCTTTGATCCAACAAGAATTAATAGACCTATTTGGTGTGTTCTGAGAAACCCCTCATTGGCAGCCAGTTCTTTGGGAACCCCCCAGAAGGGTGCTCTTACCCTGAGGTTCAAAATCCATCACTGAAGCAATCAACATTGCTACAATAAGTCTCTTTCACCCCAAGCTTCCATGGAGGATTGGATTTAGTAAAATTGGCACATCGGGACTGGCTGCTTTTGCTTAAGAGGGCACACAACCACCTCCTTATCCTTCCCTACCTTGAGCAGCTCTAGAGTTGAAGGGGAGAATCAGAGGGGCTTTGAGTGCAGTCAGGCAGAGCTTGGAGCAGTGTGGCACCAAACTTTGCTCCTACCAAAACTTGTTGTGAGTTCTTGTGTGTGTGTGTGTGTGTGTGTGTGTGTGTGTGTGTGTGTATGTGTGCAGGTGTGTGTGTGGAGGGGGCTCCAGAGGCATTCTACGTCTGAGCTACACCCCCAGCCCTTTTTATTTTTTATTCAGAAACAGGGTCTCACTAAGTGGCTGAGGATCTCACTAAGTTGCTGAGGCTGGCCTCAAACCTTCGATCCTCCTGTCTCAGCCTCCCAAGTACTAGGATTACAGGCATGTGCCACCACTCCTAGCTGTGAGTTCTGGGCCAGTGTCTCTATACCAATGCCCTGCATTGCTGTGTCACTGCAGTCTTTCTAGCCTCTTGAATTGCATTGAGGAAGTAACATACTATGTTTGCAAGCAAAGCCTGCTGCTCAAATGTTCAGCCAAGCCAGCTCAAGAGCACAGGTTAGCTCAGCAGCCAGACTCCTGGGATGCTGTCCTGGCAGCCTGCTGAAATTCTCTGTCAAGGCTGAACCAAGAATCAGTGGTCTTTTCTGCTGGTCCAGGACTTTTGTTTCCACTCATAAATTGGATCCTATCTTTCTTCTGAAGACCTTCCAAAAGGCTTCTCTTGGCAGTT
>PVLC010042431.1:0-13663 GCA_004027655.1 Graphiurus murinus
GTCTTGTATATGAAGTTCAAAATTATGAAATTGATTTTAAATGTGAGAGGATATTTTTATTGATTGCTCTTTATATTTTGGAAAGGAAGAAGTTGGACATTTTGCATCTGCTTCATTCATTTTCTCTTGAAAGGATATCATCTGAATATATTTTTTAACTCGCTTATTCAAACACACTTCCTACTTGGCTGCTATGCAAAAGGAAGTAAAATGCCCATTTTCTGCATTATATATAGGATTAAAAACTTGCAGGATTTCCAAGTTGCAGAATGAAGTTATTCTAAACTTTTCTATATTTACCAGGGCCACTAGGAAGCATAAAACTAATCCTAAGTACTGTTCATCCTCTGTATTCATGAAATCCACAATCACAGTTAAAAAAAAAAAAAAAAAGAAAGAAAAGAAATGTTAAAAGAATTGCATCTATACTAAACATATACATTGTTGTCTTGACATTATTCCCTAAACAATACAGTGTAACAACTATTTACATATTATTTATATTATAATAAATATTATAAGTACTCTAGGGATGATTGAAAGTATATGGGAGAATGTGTGTAGGTTATATGCAAATACTATGCCAATTATATATGATATTTGAGCACATATGTGTTTTGGTATCCACAGGATGTGGATTTATTGGGACAATTATCTTAGTTCTTAGAGTAACTTTAGAAACATGTTGCATACATACAATCACTTTCCTATCCCAATTATACTGAAGCAAAATTATATGTAGAATCGTCCTTATAGAGTGTGAACATTACTTCACAATCCTTTCTGACACCCTAATGCAGACATATGCTATCAATTTATCACAATTGGAAAGATGGATAAATTTATTTTTCCACACCATTCTTAAGTTGGTTGGCCCATATTATTTAACCACACACACACACCTAGATAGACAAGCATACATGCACATGCTATACAATGGTCTGTCTTTCCATCTCTGTTAGTAATTTCACAAATTCTATTAATAAGAATGATTTTATTGAAAGTATGCACTCATTTGTAGGAGGATAACATAGCTAATGCATTTATTTATTTATTTATTTATTTATTTATTTATTTATTTATTTGCGGTACTGGGGATTGAACTCAGGGGCATATAGCTGGAGCTATACCCCCAGCCCTATTTTTTATTCTTTATTTTGAAACCGAGTCTCACTAAGTTGCGGAGTGCCTCACTAGGTAGCTGAAGCTGGCCGCGAACCCGGATCCTCTGGTCTCAGCCTCCCGAATGCTGGGATTACATGCGTGCGCCACCACGCCCGGCTCAGCTAATGCATTTAAAATTTGTTATAACTTAAAGAGGAAATTTAAGTTTTGTTCACATAATAATCTGGAAGAAGGGGTTCTAGAATTTAGAACAGCTCATTTGTACAAGTTTATAAGGGACTCAAGATGGATAGTTGGCTTTAATTTCCCCAACATTTTCTTTCCCTTTCAGAATTATAGGGAACAGTCTTGCCAACTTTAACCAGCAGAAATAAGGGAAAAAAATAGTTCTTGTTATGTATATTTTATTGCTACATTAGTAAGGTTCAAAGTCATATAAACATACACACATGTGTTAAAAGATGACTTAAGCTGTGCATGTTGGTGTATGGCTATCATCTTACTACTTGGGAGGGGATATAGCTTAGTAGTAGAACACTCATGAGTTCTATCTCCTCTCTCTCTCTCTCACACACACATACACACACACACACACACACACACACACACACACAACTCAAAGTTTTCAAATGTTGCTATAAAGGAGGGTGGTGAATTTCTTTTTAAATGGGAGGTAGCATGCCCAAATAAACTTGGGAATTCTATTACAAAGAGTAGGAAAGGATTTATGGATACCAATACTAGATATAATTTAAAAATTCTGTTCCATATCAAGGATAGTGATTATGTTTTCCATCAAGTAAAAGTGTTTTATACTTCAATCTTCATCATTTATTTTTATCCTTCATTTGTTCATACTATATTTAATTGGTTCATTTTAATTATACATTATAGTGATATTTGAAGTGATACATTCATACATGCAAACATCACTTGTATTTCTCTCCTCATCCCACCCTGTTCCTCCTTCCTCCCTCCCCATATGTTAGTGAGATTGGTAGTGATACTTTCATATAAGGACAGCACTCTTTGAGCTGTTTTCTTCCTAAATTCTCCTTTTTTTCCTCCTCACCTCCTTCTCCCAATCCCTTTCCACTATTCTGCTTGTCTCTCTTGCCATTTATCAGTCCCTTTTGCTTCCTATTTTCTCTCTCGCTTCTACATATGAATAACTCTCCAACATGTAGGCACTGGCAGAGACCTCCTCAATAAGACCCACAAAACTAAGAATCAAGGAATGGGATGGCATCAAACTAAAAAGCTTCTGTGAAGCAAAGGAAACAATCAAGAGTCTGAAGAGACAGCCTATAGAATGGGAGAAAATCTTTGCCTGCTAATACTCTGATAGAGGACTAATATCTAGAATACATAAAATAACTAAAACAATTTTAACACTAAAAAGATAACCTGATCAAAATATTGACAATTGAACTGAATAGGCACTTCTCATAAAATATAAATGACAAAAAATATATGAAAAATGTTCAATATCATTAGCGATCAGGGAAATGCAAATCAAAATTACAATGAGATGAGCAAAGAAAATTAACCTTAGATGAGCAAAGAAGGTGACTTAACTGAAGGTGATGGGGAGGGAACACCCGAATGCACATGTTGCACTTTTATAAATATATCAAAGTCAATCACTAAACTGAACTTGAGAAAGAGGGAAGGGGAGGAAATGGGGCAGGAATTGGGGAAGTGTTAAATGAGAGATGTGTGCATGAATGCCTTTTTCAGCTTGTAAGTAACAAAGATGTATGAATACAATGCACCGATTTAAAAAAAAAAAAGTTATCTAGAACTTAAATGTCTCTTGTTTTTACATTTTAGTAAATGAAAAATGTAGTCATCCAATTGTGTAGTAAAACAATAAAATCAAGAAAAAATCGTTATTTCTCCTGTTTTTCTCTCCCTCCAAATTGCACTCCCTGAAAAATCCTTAGAGATATATTCCCAAAATGCATCCTGAATTTTTTTTTTACTTTCTATACTATAATTTTGACTTAAATAATGGTTGGGCAATAATTTTTGAAACTGTCACTTTGGTTCTTGTTTCCTCTTTCTAATAATCCCCAAGTATGAGACAACATTAATATTTTAAAAACATAAATTAAGTATTGCTAGTCTACTTTTAATAACTTTCCAATAGCTTTTCATTTGCAATTAGAATATTATCCAAACTTCTTCCCATGAAGAAGAAGATAAGGATCTGTTTTCTCAATCAGATCTTTATCTCTCAATCCATCTTGACCCATAATTTCACCTGCTCAAAATATTCTGTGCAAGCCTACCTTCTTTTTGTTTGTTGCCAAGGCAAGCTCAGTCTACCATCAGGGGCTTTGTTATTCTTCTGCCTTTATTGTGCTTCTCTAAGGTTAGATCAGTCTTGTTTTTCAAGGTTCAACAAAACTCATTTCTCAGGGTATATTTTCTTCTTAACAATTCTATTTACCATTATTCCTATTCTACCCTGACGTCTTTGTGTGCATATATAAATTATGGCTATGTAAAAATCATCTTATTTATTAATTTTTACTCTCACAGAATGCAATTTCATGAGAATATAAGAAATATTAAACTTTTAAAAGTCATTGTATCCCCAGAATATATAACATTTGTTAGATTATGGTAGATTTTCATATTTTCCTAGATGTCTTTATATATATATTTTAATATCTCCTATTCCTTTTAAGAAACTCTGTAATGCTTATCAGTGTTTTCAGAACCCAGATTCATTTTCTCCTCTTGAAGTCCAACAGGGTAGCTCCTGATATTTCCTAATTTTCTCTCCTGTTTTCTGTCATCAAACATAGCATGCTATTAATTCTTTCCCTATAGTAATACTTCTAAGCATAAATAATTTTTTGAAAAAAGTACTTTATATGAAGTTATTACTGAGTTAATTTTTCCACATGCGCATAATGAAATATAAGAGCATATTTAGACATGACACAGAATAATAACCAATGTTTACATTTAAAATTTCCATAGCAACTTGACCATGTTTATTAAGCATATACTAAATGTTGGCTCATTAACCTAGCTAAAAAAACTCTTTTGGTCAACTCTTCTCAGTTATTAAACAAGCCTTTAATGTCTTCATTGGGGATAATTTTATTGTCAACCTTTTCTTTATATTCCCAATAACAAATATGCATTATTAATGTTGAGATATTTAAATTTTAATCTCAGAAAAAGAACTCATATATTCATGAGTTTTTAGAAATAGTAGAAAAATAATTTTCTTGGGAATTATGAAACTACAATGAAAGTGTAGTGTACCACATTAGATGTTTTTGGTCACCAAAACAAAATCCCCAAATCAGACTTGTTTAGGCAATAAGGAAATTTGTTTTCTTGTATGCAATATAATTCAGAGGAAAGGTCAATTCTAGGGATGGTAATTTGGCATTTTCATATTCTAAAATTACTTATAATTTTCTCACTCACTAGCGTCTTTCTGGGATTGATGAGGAGATAGACAGTAGTATAGCTACCCATTATCTTTACTTATTTGAATGTCCAGAAAAATCAAAATTATCATCTATTTATTTGCCTTGGATTGATGAACAAAAAATCAATTTACAGGAACTCAGAAGACTTCTTTTTTGTTTTATTGTCAGAAAAATACCATAAACTGGCAAGGTAAATAAAACTCACATACATGATTGGTTAAGATAAATCACTTACAATGGAATGGATGATGTGACATAAAAGTTCTATTTTCTGATATTTATAAATTTAACAAATTAAATTTAACAGCACATATGCATAGAAAACAGATAATAATTATTTAAATGTTGCATTAGCATTTAAGATCTGTAACACAATCATGATATCTGCTTTTCAATGACATTCAACTATAATTAGGGAAGCTCCGTAATGGGTGGGGAGAAAGAATTTTTTTTTTTGTCCTGACAAACTGGCCTGCAACGATAACAGACCAAAGACAATAAACACTCTACAGCATATAGTTTAGTCTCTCACAATTTGATACATAAATAAATAGTCTTTAGATAACATTTATATAGATATGTATGTCAATATCAAAATCAATGCATAAAGACATAGGTGCCTAAGAGTTTAATGTATACTTACTCTGTATTAAACATCACATGAAACACACAGCTAGCATATATTTGCAATGATTATGAAACCCCAACATTTGCGGTCTGAAAAATGGCTTATTGTGAAGATTGATCCTTTCTCACAGAACTGAGACAAGATTTATATATTCCTTCTTTGTTTTACCTATGACAATGTCAGACACAGACTTACCAAATTCTCATTCTGTACCTCTTAAATGATTAGTTGTTCATGCTCACCAAACAATCTACTCAAAATACTAACTTGACCAAACTACAGAACTTTCTTTTCTTCCCCTACAGTCTGTAACTATGAATTGCCCTCAATCTGTGCTAAACATAAGAATATGGAAAAACTTTCTTAACAGCCCCTCACAAGAATCTAGTAACTTGAGAGAAAAACATTTTCTGATCAACTGCTTTCTCAGTCCACCCTTTCCCAATACCCAGTATTTCCTGCCTTCTTTACTGCTCCCTATGAAGGAAAATTGTCTTCTGCCTGATTTATTAGAAGCCGGCAGATGTTATGGTCTGAAGTTTTCCCATAGTGCAATTTTGTGGAATGAAGTCTCTCTGTACCTAATTACAGATTAATTCTTATTTGATACTTTATTCATTCACCTATCAATAAATGTTTACTGAGTGCCTCTTATCTGCAAGGTGCTAAGTATAAAAGGCCTTCTAAACTGCCTTGAATAAGCCTGTGTGAAACAGATGGAGGTGGGATGCCTTTAAGTCAAATGGTTCAGGAAGGATCCTCTGAGAAAGTGATATTATCATTTAGTTCTAAAAGAGAACAAGGAGTCAATTTTGCCAATAGGGACATGGAGTATTCCAGGTGGAGGGAATAAAAGAAGCGAAGGCTCTGTAATACAAACAATGATGTGCTGACATTTAAATTCAATTCAATATAATAATGTAAACAAATCATCCCAAATTAATTGCCTATTATTTAAACAATGTTTGCAGTTTTAAATGTAAATCATCATAGAAAATTAGCAGATAGAGTTTTGCAGGAGTGATCAAAATTAATGCTTATTTGGAAACGAATTCCTATTTTGACTATATGCTTTGTTCTTGCTCTGTTGGGGAGGACAAAAGATTAAATAATGGATTCTTAAATTCATATTGGTGACTTTATGCAAGAAAGTTTCTGAAACATTATACTGTGCCCCAAATAATATCAAAATTAGGGTATATACTTAACAATCTATAGACCTGTAGACTTCTGCCCTGTGTCACATTCTTGTTCAGAATTTTTGTTTCTGCTGAAGGTGAATATTTAGCTCCTTGAACATGTGTAATGAATTGAAATTAGCATGTCAAATATTTATTTGACTATTTATTGACATTACATTATTCATATTCCTTGGATAGCTATGATTTTTACTGCAAATTGCATCTGGTATTTCTAATAGGTCATCCTAACTTCCTTTCTCCTTCTCTAAAGTAATGCCACTTTGCTCATAATAAAGCTAGCTGCAAAATCTCCAAGTTCAGATTCTGCTGGTATGCAGGGTTTTTATTTCTTTATGTAAAATAAATTATATCTTCAATAATATGCCACATGTTCATTAAAAAATAATTATTTAAATAATAATATAGTTTAATGTAGAGAGGAACATTTAATTGCCCTTTTAAAATAAATTTATACCCATTCTGTGCATTAAGAAAGATCAGCTGCACCCTGTGAAAGCTTTACAGATTTCACAGATTTATGATGAAAAAGAGAAATGGCTCCATTAATAAACATTTAAAGACTGAACATGACAACCATTGATTTTGATTAGGTCTTGTCGCTCCCAGAATATTTTTCCTGTTCTGTTCACAACAGTAGCATATCTATATACTTGTCCACAGAGTCAAAGAATTTGAGTGGTTATGATATATGAAATAGTTGCATACAAAATTACTTTCAATAAAATGGTTTTGATTTATTTTATCTTACACTTTTACATATTTTCATTCCTACACTTTTTGTAAAGACCAGGCTTGTTACGGTGCAACGACAAAATGCACACCATTCTTTCCCCCCTCCATTGGAGCATTGCAAATTGCAGGTGGAGAAATGAAAATGAAACCTAAATACTCTGCTCTCTTTGTTTCTGAATTCACACTCCTCAAGTTTCTTTTTTGAGCTTCAAGTTATTAGAGACCGAGACAGATAGCATAAAAAAGAGCTGGGGTAGACTTGACAAACCCTTAGGACACAACTAAAAAATGTGGTACACTTATCCCCTCATCTCTCCTACCAAATGAAATTGTTCTCTGCTTTTTTTTTTTTCTGTAGCTTTTGCATGGAAGAGATAGAGATTAACTATCCAAAAACTTCTACATGGATAGTATATCTCTTTATCGGTTACACAGTTGTGAGATCCTACTAACTTTTGAAAATATTTTCCTTTTCTAACTAGTTTAATTTTAAAACTAACGCATTAGTCTTTCTATAAAAGATCTTAAATTCCACAAAGCTCCCCTTTATCTTTTCCCAGATTTCTTCATGAGGATATATAATTCTGCAAAATTATGTCAAAAAGTCATCAAGTCAAATACTCAAAAGAGCAGTAAATAAGTGTTTACCTAACATGTTTAATTTAAATAAAATTATATTTATAAAAAACACTAATTACACATAATTGATATTTTCACATGCACATTATAAGTCATTGTGGCGATTCATATTTCCTTGCCTTTTCCTAAAAAAAAAAAAAAAAAAAAAATTCTATGGATTTGAGTCACTTTTTGTTAATTGAAAAAATATTATTGAATACTTGTTATGAACACATAAAATTATAAAATACACTAAGTCTTCCCAAAAGTTTAAATATAATTTGTTTTTTAGCAAAAGAAACCAATCATCCTGCCCTATCACTACTCCTGTTCCTTTAATAATATTACCGAACTAATACCTCTTCAAATATTGGTGATTGGGTTACAAAATGAATATGCTACATTTTTCAAATTTATAGTTATGTTATTCTACCAGAGGAACTGATATGTAATTTGTGTTTCTACTGCATCTGATTACTATTACTTATTATTTGATGGCAAAAGAAAGATCATGCTCAGAGGAAAATGGAATAAAAAAGGTAACAAATTTTTAGACAAGTATCATATGTAAGTCATATTTGGAATTGATCATACTACAGTTCACTCATTTAAGCCAGGGATCATAAATTGGGTGATTTTTCTGTACTCTCTAGCTCCACAAGCCATTTAGTTGACATGCGTTGAAATTTCTGTGTTCTCTATTTATTGATTTCCAATGGAATTGCCGTCTAAATTGATGAATGTGTACCTCCACTAAGGAAAGATATTTGTTTTTCTGCACCCTACAAGGTGAATATAATAATAGAATATTGCTCTAGAAGCACAAATCAAGAAATAAGAAGGAAAAGTTGTCTTAAAATTAAATACAGCTAATAAAATACAAATGTGGTAACTGAATACATTTGTGAATGATTATAACAGCAGCAAAAAAATAACTGAGATCCATTATTAACTTTTCTTAACAAGTTCTTGCCTTATAACAACCTTACATTTCATATAAGGGTTTTGGAAGATTTGTATCCACATTTAATAATTAGAGATATTTTATTTTTGTGTATGTGATAGTGAGGGAGGGGTTCTACCCCTGAGCTAGACTCTCAGGCAGTTTTTGTTTTGCTTTGGCTTTCTTTTTTTTTTTTTTTCTGTACTGGGAATTGAATCCAGGGGCATTCTACCTCTGAGGTATACCTCTAGCCCTATTTTCTTACTTTTTTAAAATTTTCTGAAATGGGTCTAAGTTGCCAAGACTGGCCTTCAACTTTTTATCCTCTTGTCTCAGCCTACCGGGCATTAGGATTACAGGCATGCATGGCCACAACATTATACTAGGCATTGTCCAGAAACATAGTTTGAATTTCTATATGATATCAGTTTATAGTCTCATTATAATGTAGTATATATAATTTATAGTATGTAAAAGTGTTGTAATCACCTTTCTTTTTCACCTATATTTATTTGTTTTGATTTCCTGATATATTCTAAAGGATATTATAAAGAATACAAATGAAGAAAGGCATAGGACAAGTTATGGGGGAAGAGACTCAGAGTTCCCCTGACCTCTCCAGGCACACTGCCCTCCAGGAACCTCCATGTGTTCAGCTATCCTGCAGCTCCCACCTACTTTTCTACCCAGCTTAAAATCCCTGTTTGCTTGTTGATTTTCTTACATAATTCTCAAACTGATCACTGCTCAATTTCTTACGTAAAAGATAATCTTGGTAAGTCTAGTTTTTGGGGTTTTTTTTGTTTTTTTTTTATTGTCTACTCCAAATCTTATTACTCTGCTTTCTGGAATAATTTTTAAGTAATCATAAACTTTTAGAAGATCAAGATGATCATAAACTGTTATACAAAATTTTCTTAGTCCATTTACTCCCCTATTCTTCTATTGGAAGCCCAGATTCCCTAATTCCAAAACCATTCTTAGGTGATGACTATTTGTATAGTTCATTTAATAATATATAACCAACTGTAACACCACTGCCACAGGCTACCAATGCCTACATGATTGCAGGTATCTCTGGCTATATAAGCTACTTTTAAAAATACTTTTGTTGGTACTGTTATGCTAGGTCCGCGTGACCCTGTAAGAACTCCAGAGAGTTGGCACAGATGCAAAAACAGAAGGGTCCTTTTATTAGCGAGCTCGAGCATGGGCTGGCAATTCCCCTAAATTAGAGGACTGTCCGACCCCAGTATTGGGCTTACAGAGTTTTTAAATGGAAAAGCAAGCAGGGATTTCCATGCCTTGGCGTTGCTTGATTGGATAGGG
Organism: Graphiurus murinus; assembly: GCA_004027655.1. Taxonomy (NCBI): domain Eukaryota; kingdom Metazoa; phylum Chordata; class Mammalia; order Rodentia; family Gliridae; genus Graphiurus; species Graphiurus murinus. The sequence goes on from PVLC010042431.1 coordinate 10,036, forward strand.
TAGGATGACCTTTAAGCTGATTGGGTGATAGCATTAAATCCCAAAGGGGAAGAAAGCATTCCCACTCAAGCAGTTATAGCAGTTGAGCTTTTTGTTTTTCAGGTAGGGTGGTTTCTATGGAGAGTATTGAACAGGTTGTTCTTGGCAGGGCTGGTCTTTGTACCCGGGTGAGTCATAAATCTTAAAAATCTCCAAATGAAATGAGTGATGCCAAGAGGTCAACCTTCAGTACATTGTAGTCTCACATCATATAGTCTCATATAGTGATAGTGCCATACATCACACAGTACTTGATGAGTTTCCCCAGGCTCTCTCCCCTCTCCCTACTTTCCAATACAAGATATTGAGATTGGCATTGGTATTCTCACATATGTATATAACATCTGTGAAAGTGTTTCCTTCATTACTTATCCCTCCCCCCACCACCCTCTTCTAGACCACCTCTCTTGATCCACTGGGACTTCTCTTCCATTATCTAAATTCCCTCTTGTATCCAGATTACTCCCTAGCTTCCACATATGGGAAAAAACATATGACCCTTCACTTTCTGTGTCTATCTAATCTCACTTAACATATTATTCTCTAGGTCCAAATTGACAATCCATTTGTAGAAAAAATAGAATTAAATCCCAACTTCTCACCCTGCACAAGAATCAATGCAATATGGATCAAAGATCTGGAAATTAGAGACTATATGTTGGAGGTCCAACACCCCAACATATAAGCAAAGACATACAATTTTTTAATAGGACCCCAAAACTCAGGAAATTAAAACAAGAATTAATAAATGAGATGGCATTAAATTAAAAGTTTCTGTTCATCAAAGGAAACCATCAAGAGTCTAAAGAGAAAATCTACAGAGTGGGAAAAGATCTTTGCCTGCTGCTCCTCTGATAGAGTACTAATAAAATAAACAACCCAATCAAGAAATGGGCAATTGAACTAAATGGACACTTCACAAAAGAAATACAAATGGCCAACAGATATATGAAAACATGTTCAATATCATTAGCAATCAGAGAGATGAAAATCTTAACTGTACTGAGATTCCATTTAACCCCAATTGGAATGGCAACCATCAATAAGACGAATGAATAAATAAATAAATAAATAAATAAATAAATAAATAAATAAATAAATAAATAAACAAATAAATAAATAAATGCTGGTTAGGATGTGGGGAAATAGGAACTCTTCTACACTGTTGGTGAGATTGCAAATTATTAAAGCCACCATGGAGATCAGTGTGGAGATTCCTCATAAAATTAGGAATGAATCCACCATATAATCCAGCTATACCACTCCTGGGTATCTGTCCAAAGAGACTGAAATCAGAATACTATAGTAATATATGCATATTCATGTTTATAGCAGCACAATTCACAATGGCCAAATTATGAAACCAACCTAGATGTCCATCAACAGATGAATGGACTCCAAAATTATGGGATGTAGCTTATACTTTTTTCTCTGATTATTAAGAGATAAAAATCCCATTCTTCTAGCAAATATAAGTAGTTGGGAATATATAACAGGCATTATCTCCTCTCATTTATCTTAGAACATGGATCCAGGAATTTCTCCCTTTTCCTCCTGAATCATATTGCCCATTTTTTCTGAATGTTTCCTAAAAAAAATACATGTTAGTCCTATATTTATGCATAAACATCCCTACTATTAATTAACAATACCCCCAAGTTTTCACCTCATTTCTCCACTTTTATTTATAGTGAATACTGACAATTTTTGCCTATACTTACACTTAATTTCTTTCTCTTCCACTATTATTGACAGAAGTTAAGTCAGAGCATTGCCCCTCACTTCTTATGATAGCATTGTATTGTACCAATTAGCCAAATTGGAATTAATTTTTTTCAGATTCTCTTCCTTTATATGGTCCTTTCTTTATATGGTCTTTTCCTTTATATAGCTTAGTCAAAATTAAAATTTGTGCAATATTTGGAAAGTCAAATCAGCACTTATTTTTATGCTCTGAATTTGGTTAGGATATGACACTTTGGCAACTCCTGCACTGACATACTAATACATCTTATTAATATTGGGTAGTAACCAGGCCCACAGATTTCCCAGCTTAAAACAGATTTTGTCTTCTAGCTGTACTGAATCATGGGCCATGTGCATTTGCAGAACTGTGCTAAAAAGGTGCCAGACACCTTGCTAGTCACCAATGTGGTGAGATAAAAATGAGAGTTATAGTTTTGCCACATTACAAGATATGCCTAAATAATATGGAAATCCATGAACAGATAATATATTGCAATTAAATCATTTATCTAAGTTCAATTTCAAAGAAAAATTATCATTCCTGGGTATGAAATAATGTTTTTAAAAGAAACTGAAATATATAATTTATGTGTACATTATGCATATGTTGGTATGAGCTCCTGTGTGGACATTTCTCTCTGTGTTTGCATATGAGGCAGTATTACTGTTTTTATTGAACTTAAGGTGAATTTAGGTAAACAGAACAATTTTATTCCTATTAAATTTATTAATGACCTCACCTAAATCTTTAGATATTATTTTACTATTCCTTAATAAAGGGTAGACACATTTTAATATAGTGTGAATCCTTGTGTATTTTGAAATATACACCTTTTTGAGCAATTATAATTTGTTGTCATTGAGACAGTAATGTGTTAATGTACAGAGGTAAAGTTGACTTCAGTGATATTATTTATAGATAAATAGTACTTTTTATTGATATTCATAGTATTGTGGTCTTATGGTTTTTGTAGAAGATTACAGCCCTAAATTTCAGTGTATTTTTTATAGTATTAAGCATTATGGAGATATTAATTCACTTTATTTTGAATCAATGTATAAAAACAAATAATTTACAAAGGTAATTGGTTATCTTTTAAGAAATAGTTTATGCTTTCATCTTTTTAAGAGTTCTAAAGAATCAGGTATGGTGATATATGCCTGTAATCTCAGTCCTTTAGAAGCTGACACAGGAGAATTGCAGGTTCAAGACCAGCCTCAGCAACTTAGCGAGGCCCTCAGCAACCTAGTGAGACCTGTTCCAAAATAAAAAATAATTTGCATCTCCCTGATTGCTAATGATGTTGAATTCTTCTACACTGTTGGTGGGACTGCATATTAGTGCAGCCATTATGGAAATCAGTGTGGAGACTTCTCTAAAAAAAAAAAAAAAAAAAAAAAAGCTGGGCGTGGTGGCACAGGCTTGTAATCCCAGGATTCAGGAGGCTGAAACCCGAGGATCCGGGTTCGTGGCCAGCCTCAGCTATCTAGTGAGGCACTCAGCAACTTAGTGAGACTCGGTTTCAAAATAAAAGAATAAAAAATAGGGCTGGGGGTATAGCTTGGAGGTAGAATGCCCCTGAGTTCAATCCCCAGTACAGCAACAAACAAACAAACAAACAAATTTAAAAAAAACTATACTACTCCTTGTATCTTTGCAAAGGGACTGAAATCAGAATATTATAGCAAAACACACATATCCATGTTTAAAGTAACACAATTCATAATAGCCAAATTATGGAACTAATCCAGGTGTCCATCCATAGATGAATGGATTGCAAAATTATGGGATGTAAGCACAATGGAATTCTACTCAGCAATAAAGAAGAACAAAAGTATGTCA
>PVLC010042432.1:0-12953 GCA_004027655.1 Graphiurus murinus
AGAGGAGTTTTGTTGATTTTATTTCAGCAAATCATTGAGAATGTTTGGAAGCTGAGGCAAACAGAGAGTGAGCGAGCGAGAGAGAAGAAGAAGAAGAAGAAGAAGAAGAAGAAGAAGAAGAAGAAGAAGAGAGGAGAGGGAAGAGGGAAGAGGGAAGAGGAGAAGAATTCTCTTAGTCCATTTGAGCTGCTGTAATAAAAACACAAATAGCACAGGCTGGGTGGCTTATAAATAATAGCAATATATTTCTTGCTGTTCTGGAGGCTCCAGGTTCAAGGTCAATTCCATGTGTGATAGGCATGATAGGCTGTTCCTGGTTCGTGGAGGAGCTATCTGCTCACTGCCCTCTTGTGGCAGAAAGGGCACGAAAGCTCGCTGGGGGCTCCTTTATGAGGGATTTTACAATCTGATTTTAGAAGGCATTTTATAATCCATTCCTCAAGGGGCTCCCTCAGGACCTCGACAGCTACCTCAGGCTGATCTTCAAGCGCCATCCCTTCAGGGGCCAGGGTTTCAAAGCACAACTTCTGGGGGTGGGGTGGGAGGACACAGACATTCAGCACTGTCCCCCTGGCTGCCCCCCCAAATTCACATTGTTCTCACATGCACAGCATGTTTATTCCCTCTCAAGAGCCTCCCAAATCTAAACTGATTTCTTTGGTATCGACTCTAAATTCTAAAATCTCATCTGACCCAGGTATAGGTGAGATCGAGGTAAGATTTATCCCAAGGTGACTTCCTCTCCATGAGTTACCTGCTTCCAAACCCCTCCGGGGTGGGAGGAGGAAGGCAGGCACGGATGGATGGCAGCTTCCATTCCAGAGGGAACAATGGGGCGGAGAAAGGGGAAAGGACCCAGCGCATTCAACCTGTGGGAAAACTCCACCAGACTGCAAAACTCTAGAACAATCCTCTTGGCGCCGCCATGCTCTGCAGAGCTCGGGATGTGAGGGGCAGCAGGTGGGGCGCCTTGGTCCCTAGGGTGCCCCGTGGCCCCTGCTTTGAGCCTGCTCTCCAGCCTCCCCCTGGCCACCCCAGCTTCTGCACTCCATGCTGGGAGTTGAGCGGCTCTGTCTGTGGTAGGAGCGTCCTTTCCGAGTCACCTTTAAGGCCAGTCTTCCCTGGTTTCAGAGAACAGGTCCTGGTTTCCATTGAGAAGTCCGATGCACACCAATCTCCTTATCAAATGGTTCCAGTGTTCTCAGACTTGGAAAACAGGCAGGGAAATTTCCAGATCTTTAAGTTGTACTTCCTTTCTGCTTCCCAATTCTCTCTTCGAGCCATTTACTTATTTTTTCTCCCATTTTACCCTAAGAATCCAGAAGGCGTCAAACCATACCTTCAACACTTTGCTGAGATGTCCCTCAGCTAAATATCTAATTTTATTGCTTACAAATTCCATCTTCCATGAAACACCATCATGGGACCCCAGCTCGGCCAAGGCCTTTGCCATCTGGTCCACAAGGACAGCCCTCTCCCACGGTCACTGATGCCTTCCTCATTTCCATTGGAGGCCGCACCTTGAGGGCTTTTACCAGGTATAGCTTCCACAAGAGTTTGCTCAGGGTCTTATAGTTGTTCTCCACAAAGACTGAGGCTTGCTCTCCTGGTCTCTCTCTCTCTCTTTTTTTTTCCTTCTGAGCCCTCATGATCCTCACCCCTAATTCCACTCTCAGCAATGTAGACTTTTTCTAGCATGCATTCCCAAACTTTTCCAGTCTCTATCCACTACACAGTTCCAAACATCTTTGGAAAATGTGTCACATCAGATACAGCACGACTCCTAATTCTAAGCACCAATTTCTGTCTCACTCTGTTCAGCCATGCCACGGACAAGGCATTTCCTAACAACAGAGGTTTCTTTCTCCCATTCCTGGGACTTGGGAGTCACAAGGCACCAGCAGATTCAGCAGCTGGTGGGTCCCTTTCCTGCCTTGTCAATGCTGTCTTCTTGCTGAGTCCTTACGTGGTGGAGGAAAAGCTCCGAAGTCCTTTTAGGAAAGGGTGAACCCCATTTCTCATTATCTGGCAAAGGCGCCACCCCCAAATACCACCACACTGGGGGCAAGGATCTCAACACATGGACTGGGGGAGGGTGACACATTTATTGTCTTGCAATAATGTAAGTATATATGGGCAGGGGAATGGGGATAAAGATAATCTTTTATCACTCCTCGCCAGGTGTCCTAAACATATTCACCAACCTGCCTAACTGTCTTCCCTCCTTTCTGGCTTCTCACCTAACTTTGAAAGGTCACAGCCTCTGGGATGACCCCTCCTGAAGCTTAGGTACTAAGTTCTCATTAACTACACAAAGGAGGATCCTACTGGATTCAAAGAAATTCTGGGATTTTGCTGGACCCATGTCCTCTTGAATTTTCCATTACAATTGTCGTCCATTTTTTAAAATCTTCCTTTGATTCAAGAATTTACATATGTTGTTATGTTGTTGAGATATTTGTTTTTAAATCATATTTAGTTCTCTTTTTTTTTTTTTTTTCCAGTACTGGGGATGGAACCTGGGGGCATTCTACCTCCGAGCTATAGCCCCAGCCCTATTTTTTATTCTTTATTTTGAAACAGTGTTTCACTAAGTTGCAGAGGGCTTTACTAAGCAGCTGAGGCTGGCCATAAACCCGGATCCTCCAGTCTCAGCCTCCCAAATGCTGGGATTACAAGCATGCACTACCACTCCTGGCTTCTTGGTTTAAAATTCTTTAATAGTTTTCCATCAAGTAGATTTAGATAAAGCCCAAACTTCTTACCTTGGAAGATGAGTCAAAATGTATCACAGAAGTGTCTTCTAATTCTGCCCTTTCCCCTGACACAGCTAATTTATGGCCCTGCCAAACTGTTCTATTAAACTTCCTTAAACACTCCAGGTGTGGTGGCATACACCTGTAGTTTTGATACTTGGAAGGCTGAGACAAGAGGATTGCATGTTTGAGGCCAACCTCAGCAACTTAGTAAGACCTTTTTCAAAGTAAAAAAGGGCTGAAGGAGTGGCTCAGAGGTAATATGCTCCAGGGTTCAATTCCTAGTACCAAAAAAAAAAAAAAAAAAAAGAAAGTTTCTTAAACACATTAAATTAAACAATAAAGTTCCTTAAACACATTAAACATATTCTGTGGGTCCGGGAGAATGGCAGCCTGGGTCAAATGTCTCATTCACGCCCAGTAAGTTTTGTAAACTTGGGCAAATTTCTTATCATGTCTCAGATTTTCTTATCTATAAAGTGGGGCACACAGTACTTACCTCACTGAGCCACTGGGAGAAGTAAATAAGCTAATGGAGTCCAGTTGAGAATAAAGGTTCAAGTTTGCTCTGTCATAATCATTAGTCTGCTGTCGTTATCCTGCTATTTCTCCACTCCGTTCTTTGTAGCAGCTGCAGTCCCTGCCTTTTAGTACACTGCTTCAAGGTCAAACTCCTGCCTTAAGGTTCTGTCTAATTGCTAACTCTGCTGTGCAGGTTACTGAATGTATAGGTTACTGAATGATGAGGCAATTAGCGTCATCGACACTTGATTTCTACCTTCTGCCTTTCTCCTCTTTCTCTACTTTTTCTCCTTGTGTTTCTAGATATGCAGATCTCCATGATAACCCTTTTGCATCAATGGGAAATATCTGTTCACACATCTCTCTCTTCCAGTGTATTATAAACCTCCAGCATCAAAGGACCAGTTACATTCACTTTTGTGTTTCTTGCACCTTATAAAAAGTTACCTTTGGTAAACCTTAGCAAAATATGAATAATGTCAAATTATATCCTTTGGTGGCGAATGGGCCTGTGTCCCACAAAGTTTATTTCCACCAATTAGATATATAACCATTTAAACCAAACATATGAGTCTTGATGTTGGGTGACTTCTGTAGTCATGTTGAGAGCAAAATTTTAGATCCTTTGATGGATTCAAAGCCAAATGAAAACTATAAATAACCCTAAAGATCAATTGCAAAATTCTTAAGAAAAAACAAGTTGGGAGTCAGAGAGGCTTGAGTTTTAAGTCTTAAGTTCTCTAAAGTGAAATTTCTTCTACTGGAAATTATATAGAACATTATATGCACAAGGCCATAGGAGTTTTTTTTTTTTTTTTTTTTTTTTTTTTTCTCTGCACTGGGGATTAAACCCAGGGGCATCCTACCTCCAAGTTATACCCCCCGCCCTATTTTTAAAAATTCTTTATTTTCAAACAGGGTCTCACTAAGTTGCGGAGGGCCTCACTAAATAGCTGAGGCTGGCTGTGAACCTGTGATCCTCCTGTTTCAGCCTCCCATGTACTGGGATTACAAGCGTGCACCACCACACCTGGCAAAAACATAGACGTTTCCAGCACTAAATGCCTAACTCAGAAGTTGAGATAGCAATCCCCGTAGCAGCTTACCAAAACTTCGGCTATAGCTGTTTCACTCACCTCGCACCCTTGTAGCAAGCTGACCTGACAGTTTCTCCCCGAATTCAGATATTACTAACTCAGCTCTCTACCCCGAAAGGCTAAAGTTTCATGGTTCCCAGGTAAGGGTCAGCATACAGTCTGAGCGTGAATGACGCAATCAGAGCAGCGAATGTTTGAGCCATTCTGGGGAGGGTACAAGATGCGGTAGGTTCTTTTGCACCCACAGGGGTGGCAAGTGGCCTTGTGCCTTACATGGACATGCAGAAAAAGGGGGGGGGGGCTGTCACTTGAGAATAGTAAGAGGCTCACAGCAGGCCCAATTCCGACTTTTAATAAGTTAAAGGTTTTTACAACTTTAAGTAAAACTTCCAATACTTAGAATCTGTTTGGTGTTAGGGTGTGCTGGGGGTCTGAGATCCTGTTTGCAGGAGAGATGCAAACTCCTCCCTGTTCATTGTGGTGCTTCTCTCTGGCATTATCAGAGCCCAGAGCCTCAGCTCTCCTTTCCCACCGGGACACGGGATTCCTAGCGTAGCCAGCTCCTGTGTGGTCCCCAGAGCCAACCCTCACCAGCTCCTGGCTGGCCACTCTCTGGAACTGGTCCAGTCTCTCTCTAGACATTTTTCTTTCTATGGCCAACTCTGGCCCCATGAAAATGGAGGCACTTAATTAATTAATTAATTAATTATATTGGTACTGGGGATAGAAACCAGGGGCATTCTACCTCTGAGCTACACCCCCAGCCCTATTTTTATTTTTTAATTTTGAAACAGGACCTCACTAAGTTACAGAGGGCCTCACTAAGTTGCTGAGGCTGGTCGCAAGCCTGGAATCTCCTGTCTCAGCCTCCCAAGTACTGGGATTACATTACAGGTGTGCACCACCGGGCCTGGCTCTAAAAGTCCAACACTTTAAATCAAAAGACTGTTATGTGTTGTATCTCATTCTTATCAGTAGTGATGCTCTGACTGATCTTTAGTATTATTCTTACTATTATTTCATTTTAGCAATGTCCTTTGAAGAAAACGCAGGTTGATTCTAATGGGAGATGAAAGACCTGAGCTTGCTAACTGGATTGAATTTTTTTTTTTTTTTTTTTGTGGTCCACTGGGTTATCTGTCAAACTGCCACCAGCAATGTTTTCGTAGTATTTCCTCTCACACCTGTAATATTTCCTCTCTGAAATATAATTATCTTCAATATAAGTAAGTACACAAGAACGTGGATTCTGTCATAAATGATACCCTAAGTTTGAAAACCTGTCCGCAGTCTGTGACTCATACTTGGTCTTACTAAAGAAACATTCTTATCAAATAGTAGCAGTAAGGTGGATAGAATGTTTCAAATCACGTACAGTAGAAACAGTATTGCATCTCTTAAGAGAATAGTTTCCCAGTATTCTACAAAGGTAAATACTACCTTTTGGGGGGGGGATAACAAGTTTGAGAAAATGGATGAAGTGGGGTAGAATGGTTTTCTTCCTTGTTCTTCAGTACTGATGGCTACTCTTAATAAATGACATACGTTCATGTAGTTACCCGGCCAGAAGTGGCCATTATACTAGAAATGGAATCTTGAAGGAGCATCACATTAGCAAGTAGAGATGAATGAATTGCAAAGGATACACACGCTGCATGACTACAAGTATAATTGCAGCGGAGAAAGCATGGAGGAAGAGAGGGCAGAGAATCAAGGAGGTAGTAGTAACTGGCTTTCTAGCAAAAGAAGTAAACTCAGTACATTTTACCTTAGGATGGGTCTCATTTATCTCATTAGTACTTTGTTCAGTTTTAGTTAAAAAATACTAGCTGGCTTTAATATAGAAACTTTGTTTCCTCAGAAAATGCTGAGACTTCTCATATAGAAAAATATGTGTCTGATGCACAATTTACAAAAGTGTGTATATAAACGCATCTGTTACCACAGGCTGAACGCAGAGGGTTGGCATGTTTTACACCGTGTGCCCGGGAAGGGGTGGAGAGGGGAGGTCTGTCACCATGCCGTTCTGTTCTTCAATTCCATCGCAAGACCATTGATTTTCCATCCTGCGCTGTAAGAAGTAGCCCCACACTTAGCTATTTAAGCAGCCGAGGCTACAGCAGTATGACTCATCTTTTCCTAGTGTTCAGGACGAGACGGCTGGATGAATCTTAGTTGCCCTGCGATGTGATGGAAATGGCATTCCAGCTGACTGCAGATATTTTTTACAGTTGTTTGCTCCCTCGTTTGTGACTCGTCAAAAAAAAAAAAAAAAAAAAAAAAAAAAAAAAAAAAAAAAAAAAAAAAAAAAAAAAAATGAAGGCAGGCCTTGCAGATTCTATTTATTTATTTATTTATTTATTTATTTATTTATTTATTTATTTATTGTGGTACTGAGGTTGGAAACCAGGGGCATTCTACCTCTGAGCTACACTCCCAGTCCTATTTTTTATTCTTTATTTTGAAACAGGGTCTCCCTAAGTTGCGGAGGGCCTAAGTAGCTGAGGCTGGCCTTGAACCCGGATTCTCTAGTCTCAGCCTCCCAAGTACTGGGATTACAAGCATGCACCACCACCTCTGGCCAGATTCTTTTTTAGAAACATATCCTGGGACGAAGCCTCATGTTAGTTGCTTCTGCCTAAAGCACTGTGCCGGTCAGTCCACTCATTTCCTTAACGCGATCTTAGCACCTCAGAACATGGCGGCTGCACCACCTATTTCTAAGGGTTTCCTCTTCTTTGTTACTTTCTAAGTTCTTAAATTTGGTTTTCAGGCTCTTCACTCTCTAACTGATGAGATTTCTTAAAGAGCATTCTTATTTTTTTTTTTTTTTACCCTAATTTCCTTTCTTCCTGGAAATGACTGAGGAACTTGAAGGGTCCTTGAAATGCTGTGAGGAAATTAGCCACATCAAATGAGAAAACGGGAGCTGAGCCGTGAATTTAGAAAGAGAATTTGTGAGACATGGCTACAGGCCAAAGGGAGAGTGTCAGCAGAAGTCAGGTGATTGCAGGCTTGGGCTACACTTTCTCCTTCTCTCTTGGTCAAGAGAATTTTTCCTCTCAGGAAGAGAAATGGCCTCCAATTGGTTTTTATTAGTTTAGTAGTAACTTTTTTCTTGTGTGAGATCAAAGGCTGAGTCTAGACACTATTTACTGTCTCTTCATTCAGAAATCTGGGGAATGTGGTTGAGAAATCTGGGGGGAGAACCAGAGAGGAGAAATTAATAGAAATTAGTATATTGACTCAACACAGGCACTAGTAGACAGTGACCCACTGAAGCCTACAGTTATCATCTCTTTGTTGTTCATATTACTTTTTGCCAGAAGGCCTTAATGAAACTTTTCATACACTGGATAGACTCTCTTTTCCTTCAGTTGAACAATTTACGGATAAAGGAAGATAAAGATGATGTAGCTGTTAATACTTTTCTTTTTAATCCACAAGAGATACTACAGAATAAAGGCAAAGGGAATTATTACTTGCTTTGGCTGGACAAGTCAAGAAACGTAGAGAGTTCCCTGGGATTCTTTCAGACACAGCCTGCCTCTGTGATGTACGCGTGGTCGGCAAAAAACATTCAGTATTATCATTCATAGTCATTCATTTCTTCACCTGAGAAAAATTGGATATTGGTTCCATAATTACCATGGGAGCTGGTGTTATGAATTTCAAAAACTCAAATTGGTTTTTGTGAATTTAGCAAAAATGTTCTTAATCTTGGTAATTTGCATATAATTTTACTTCAAGGAGGCAAGCTGAACAATGAGAAGACATGAAAGATAGGAAAACTTAGTGAGTTGATAGTCCTCTCATTTTTTTTTTTTAAATTAGAATTCCAGGACTTTGATGACAACTTCTTGGCATTTTTCCCTCAAAAGATAGATGCATTTATTCGGAATGGATGTTCTCAGTCTCTGTCAGCACTGGCTTTTCTAGGAAAAGATGAGGGAAGAGGGACCAAGAGCAGCTCAGCTATTAGCTCGCCTTTACATATATTTTTTTGAAAATTATAAAAATTTTATGACATAGCGGGACGTAGTGACACACGCTTATAATCCCAGCATTTGGGAGGCTGAGACCGGAGGATCCGGGTTCGCGGCCAGCCTCAGCTACCTAGTGAGGCACTCCGCAACTTAGTGAAACCCTGTTTCAAAATAAAGAATAAAAAATAGGGCTGGGGGTATAGCTCAGAGGTAGAATGCCCCTGAGTTCAATCCCCAGGACTGCAAAAAAATGTTATGACATTTTTAATGTCAAATTATTGTTTTAATGTTTTTTTATATAAAAGAGGGTCATACACAAGTTGAACTTTTATAGTCTCTGGAAGAATACATATAGGTTTTCAGACCCGAAAAGCATTGCTTTGTGACATGGCTCATCCAACTTTTATTTATTTATTTGTTTATTTTTTTATTGGTGCATTGTAGCTCCATTAGTCCTGTGTGCATGTATGCCTCTGTCACTTTGAACTTCAAGGTACTGGGGATTGAACCCAGAGGCATTCTACCTTCGAGCTACACCCCTAGTCCGATTTTATTTCTTATTTGGAAACAAGGTCTCGCTAGGTTGATGAGAGTCTCACTACTTGCTGAGGCTGTCTTCAAAACTGCAATCCTCCTGTCTCAGCCTCCCAAATACAGGGATTACAGGCATGTACATATGCCTTACCTTTACATATTCTTGAAAGGTCTCTATTTTTTTTGTTTGTTTGTTTCAATCCTTCAGAAGCTTTTGCTCATAGTCAAGCAATCTTGAAAATGATCATATTGAATGAGAAAGGTAATCTTTCTTCTAAAGTCCCAATTAGCAATCTGCAGAATGCCTTTTCTTATCAGTAAGGAGAGATGCTGTTTAAGTCACTGAATCAGATTCATCCTCATTTTCTGTCGTGACAAGCAGTTTTCCCTCAGCCACCCTTAGGCCATTGCTTAGACCTTGTTACACAGTGCCCACTCCCCTTCCATCTTTGCCCTTAATTTTCTATCCCATAGTCATAAAATCTGCTCCTAAGCTTAGAAAACACACACACACACACACACACACACACACACACATTCAGGATTGTGAGTAGGGGTCCGTCAGGTTGATAAGCACATTATAATGGAGGCTACAGAAAGAACCCTCCTCCTGCTTCTTTTCTTATCCAAGGAAGCTTCCTGTTTTCAAGAGCCTCTTTCTACCTCCCACACATGTTGCTTCAAGACAGCCCATCCTACAGAAGTGCCAATCTGGGGTTGGGAAACTTTCCCACGTACACGATTACCTTCCCATTTTTACTTTGAAAATTTTTTTTTCTGAAGAGTTCCCTGGGCTCTGTGGATACAAGAGCCTTTGGCTCGTCTTTTAGTCCTTTCCTCTATTCTAGGAAGTCCCTGGAGGAGAGAAATAGCAAAGCTCAGGCCCAGGTTTTGTCAGAACTGGAGTCCTGATGGGCTCTGCGTCTGATGTGAAGAAAGGAGACGGTGGAGGTGAGTTTTAATGGGAGAAATCCCTCGCTGTGGAGAAGGTCTAGGAGCAGTACCACAGGGTCCACTGATGTCTGACAAGAGGGATCACTAGAAGTGGGAAGTGAGAGGGGGTGATGGGGAAATTGAGCACAAAGATGAAGGGAAGTATGATCCCACTTTTAGACTCATTGAAGCTCTCAAAATATAGTATAAAGGGAGCATTAATGGTTTGGAAAACTCACAAAGAGTGAGGAGCCATGTTGGAGGAGGGGCTTGGTTGCTGAAGACGACCCCAACCCCTGGAGACTGTATGACATCACTCTTCCTCCCCTTATTCTCTCTTTTGCTTCTGGTCTCTGTGATGCTTGAGAGCAGAACCCTTGCTCTTTTCCTCTCTCTGCTTCCTGAACTCCACAGACCTGGCCTGATGTGGACTGAAACCTGAAATCTCCAAATCTGTGAGCAAATAAACCTTCCTTCCTCTAAGTTGCGTGTGGTCAGGCTTGTTGGGTCAGAACACTGAGAATGCTAGCTGAGACGTGGGCCATGCCAGGATAGGAGAGGGTCCTGGAGAAAGGCCTGGAGGGGTGGATCATGGCTGAATCCATCCCCAGGTAGTGATCATGGCTTGTTATGATGGTGAAAATGCGTCATTTTGCATGAGGATGGCCTAGGCAGTACTGTGTTCTGAGAAAAGATAGTAAAAGCATTTTTGTAGCCACTGTGAAGTCGAATCTAGCAATGATACTTCAATACCTACAGAGAATTGGGTATGGGGAAACTATTTTATCTCAACCTTCCAGAGAATTTAAGACTTAAAGCAATGCTTTGCTTTCTTGATGCATAACCTACTTTAGGACATAGACTGTCCGTCCTGTGTGTCCCCAGCATGGCCGACATGCAGTGGCAGGACACAGCTCTGTACACAGGCACAGGCCCCTCTTTACTCCTGCTACTCCTCCTTGTAATGATTACTGTGATGTGTGAACGTGGTCAGGCCATGGTGCCTATGTATTTGGTCAATTATTTTGGACATGTCTACATGGAGGGTATTTTTGGATGAGATCAACATTTAAACCACTAGATTTTGAGTAAAGCAGATGGCCCCCAGAATGTGGGTAGGCCTCATCTAGTCAGCTGAAGACCTAAGTAACACAGAGCTGAACACCCCTAAGTGAGAGGGAATTCTCCAGTTTGATGAGTTTGATGGCTTCCAGCCTTAAGATACAACATGGGCTCTTCCTTCCATCTCTAATCTGATGGCCCAGCCCACAGTCTGAAAGTGCCAGCTTCACTACTGTGTGAACCAACTCCTTCACACCTCTCTCTCTCTCTCTCTCCCCCTCCCCCTCCCTCCCTCCCTCCCTCCCTACACACACACACACACACACACAGACACACACACCCCTATTGTATTTCTCTGGCGAAACTAATATAGTCTTTTTCTCCTTTTCTGCAGTTCCTATGGCAGCCATAAAATACTTTCCATGAACCACGGGTCATTATAAAAGCAGGATCTGTCAGGTTGAAACATTATTGAGTTCTAAAAGGAAGAGATGATCCCCAAAATAAAATGTGTCACCGACTGACACTGAAATCAGCGAAGCCTTCTCAAGATATTTCTAAGACATATACCGCTTGTTACCAATTAATTTCCCAAAGTTGCTTAAATAGAATAATACATATGCTCATCTCTGTTTTGTTTTGTCCTGTGTTTAGGAGAAGTAGTTCTCTGAAAAGTAGCCCACTGCAGGGATCATAGATTTTGAAAGTCAAGGTCCGCTTTGGGAGGCACAGGCCTGGAAATAACAGTGGGGCCTGCTGGGCTCTGGTGAGTTGGGCGCCGTGTAGTTGTCTCTGCCCCCTTCTCAGCGACCACACCCTAAGCAAAGCAATCGTTATAATACTTCCTTGCAGGAAAGTTCTTGAGCTCCTTTGCAGGTAGATAGACTCTTGGGTGCTCAGCAGAGCTTACAGAACTCTCTACCATCTGGATGAGAGCCTGCTTTCTGTCTCCCATTTCTTCTGCAATCCACCCCATCGTAGCCACTGAGAGGCCATGGCCTTTCTGGAAGGTCACGTTCACTCACATCTCTTCTTTGCATTCACTTTTCCAGCGCCTGAACACCCTTGTCCCTTAGAGACTCCTATTCACCTGGAGTCTCAGCTCAGAAATGACATCAGTTGTAGACTTTCCAGATCTCTAAAAAATGCTTAGATTTCCTCTTAATTCTGTGCTGCATATTTTTCTAAAGATATGTTTGACCGAGGTGCATTGTGTACATGCTATCCCAGGACCACTAGATTCTGAAGCCCTTTAGGAAGCGCCTGCTTCTTATAGTCATGCATGCCCTACACCCAGCACTAGGAGGGGCATTCTTAAAGGCTAGGAAGGAACAAGGGCCGGGCTTGGCAGGATTTACTAGACACTGGTATCAATCAGCCATCATTCAGCCCTGCCACAAATTCCCACTCACAGGAGCGAGAATATCAGACAGCAGCAATACTAAACATAATCAAACAAAGCAAAAATCACACACACACACACACACACACACACACACAGTTTCTTAGTACAGGGATGAACTTCATGCATTTCTTTTTCAGAAGGAAAATGAAAGGTTGTAGACTCACTTTCTCTTTAGAAGAAATTAGATGTAAGGGAAAGGCTAAGAAACCAGAAGCAAAAGTTTCACTAAGGATGGAGGAGTGTGGCTGTCTGACCTTCCACTCCATCTCCAAGAAGAGGAGGTTGGCGCTCCGGGCCAGCAGGTGCAGGAGACACAGGAGCACGGAGGCTCAGCCAGCTACCACGGCCAGGTCAAGAGCAGAAAGAGAATTTCAAGGAGGCAGAAGTCTCCATCTGAAACTCTTTTAAAATCCTTTGTATAGACCAAGCTTGGAAAAATAACTTTCTAGCTCACTTCAATGTTGGAATCCAGGGTAGATTTCTTTCAGTATCCAAACACTTTTTCAGCTTACAAATCTTCTTTCTCTTTTTTTCCCTCTCCTTTGCTTTTTCTTCCTTTTCTTTTCTGTTTTTCTTTTTTAAATTCTAAGATGTCTCACCCATGCTAGGCAAGTGATCTTCTGCTGAGTTGCACCCCCAGTCCTTATTTCCACCCATG
>PVLC010042433.1:0-13066 GCA_004027655.1 Graphiurus murinus
AAAAAAAAAAAAAAATTCATTTGTCAACTGTCGTGTTTCTTCGGTAATTCAGACATGCAAACTTCTCTAAACATTTTTGGTTTTAAGATTTGGTGAGATAGGTGAGTAGAAAACTAATAATTTTTCTTTCATGGTAGGGGTGAAACTGAGACTCCATGACAAAAAGAGAATTGGATCTAAGGGCCTGGGACAGTCAGCTTTCTGTCACTGTGACAACTCATAAGGAGGAAAAGTTTGTTTGCGCCCATGGTCATGTTTGCTCGGCCATGTTGTTTTGGGCACGTGGTGGCACAGTGCATGGTGGAAATATGTGGCAGAGATCTGTTCATCTCCCAATAGCCAGAAAGTAGAGGAGAGGCTAGGGCCCCGATATCCCTTTCAATGGCATGCTGCCATGCACTAACTCCCATCAACTCAGTTCTACCCCCTAAAAGTTTCATTACCTTCCAGTAGAGTCATGGGCTGGCAACAATGCCTTATAACACATGGGCCTTGGGGGACATCTCAAATTGAAACCATAGCAGGATCCAATCTAAGCATAGCAAGCTCCCATGCTGATGAAAGATCTCCAAACATGTTTTTGTCATTTTACTCTAAAGCAGATTAACCTGTTTTTAGGTCCAAAGATGTGGATTTTCAAGTCCATTTTCAAAGAATTGTTAGTGACAAACACAATACTTTGTTTTTGTTTTCAAACTTCATATCGGTTTTCCTCCACATGTAAGGCAACTCCCAGGTATATGAAATCACCTCTACAATATGACAATGTGGGCTGAGTAAAAACAGGAGGGAATGATTCAGTCTGGTCAGTCATTCTCATAAGAGGAGCCTTTTCAGAAACTCTGAAACTTTGATATACCTAGTATTATTAACCAAATGTGCCCAATATAGTGTCTTAAGAAAAGAAGTCAATCCAATAATATCTGGAAAGATGAGACAGGACAATCAAATCCAGTGCATGTTAATTTAAAAAGACCCAGTTTCTAAATAGAAATAGAAACATATATATATATATATATATATATATATATATATATATATATATATATACATATATACACATATACATATGTGTATATATATATGTGTGTATATATAATACACATATGTATATATATACATATATATATACATATATATATAGAGAGAGAGAGAGAAAGAGAGAAGAAAGGGTTAGGAATGTAGCTCATGGGTAGAATATCCTTGGGTTGAACACTCATTATCATAATAAATAAACAAACTACCCAAATTATTAAGAAATGAAAAGGGAGACATCATCACAGATAGTGAGAAAATACAAAAGGTCATAGTCTAATAAGCAGGAAAGCATAAAATAAATAAACATATTTCTAGGCACATACCTACCTTAAATTGAGCCAAGAGGACATAGAAAACCTAAACTGACCAATAGCAAGCAAAGAGATAGAAAGAATAAAAGACCTTCCACCATAGAAAAGTCCAGGTCCATACTGATTCCCAGCTGAGTTCTACAAGACATTTAGAGAAGAATTAAACACAATACTTCACAAATTTTTCTGTGAAATAAAAAGACATAGAATTTTTCCATACTACTTCTATGAAGCAAGTATCATGTTAATACCAAAACTGAACAAAGATACCACAAAAAAGAAAGTTACAAACAAATATCATTGGTGAACATAGATACAAAAATATTATAAAAATATTAGTGATACAGATTCAAAATTATATTAAGAAAATTGTACTCATTCATGTTAAAAACACTGGAGAAAAGCTGGATAGAAAGAATATACCTGCCGGGCGTGGTGGCGCACGCTTGTAATCCCAGCATTCGGGAGGCTGAGACGGGAGGATCCGGGTTCACGGCCAGCCTCAGCTACCTAGTGAGGCACTCCGCAACTTAGTGAGACTCGGTTTCAAAATAAATAATAAAAAATAGGCCTGGGGGTGTAGCTCAGAGGTAGAAAACCCCTGAGTTCAATCCCCAGCACCACACACACACAAAAAAAAGAACATACCTTAACATCATAAAGGCAATATACAAAAAACTCAAAGCCAACATCATATTGAATGGGGGAAAACTGTGAGAATTGCCTTTAAAATCAGGAACAAGACAGGGATGCCCACTATCACATTCCTTCTCAATATAGTCCTCAAGACTCTTGCCAGAATAAGATAAGAGAAAGAAATCAAAGAGAAACAAATAGGAAAAGAAAAACTATATTTTTTCTGTATTGTAGATGACATGATCCTATATTTAAAATACCTAAAAAATTCAATCAGGAGACTTCTAGAACTGATTAACAAATTCAGCAAAATAGCAGGATACAAAATTAATCTACAAAAATCTGTAGCTTTTCTGTACACCAATCATGAATTCACTGAAAAAGAAATCCAGAAAATAATTCCATTCACAAATAACCTCAAAAACAATAAAATACCTAGGGATAAGCCTAACCAAGGAGGTAAAAGACTTCAACAATGAAAATTATAAAAACACTATGGAAAGCAATTGAAGATGTTAGAAGATGGAAAGATCTCCCTTGGTTAGGCAGAATAAATGTTATAAAAATGGCCATTCTACCAAAAGTGATCTACAGAATCAAAGCAATCTCTATCAAAAATTAATGCCATTCTTCACAGAGCTAGAAAAAATCAATCCTAAATTTCATATGGAAAAACAAAAGACCTAGAATTTACAAAGAAATTCTCAGCAATAAGAATCATACAGAAGGCATCACAATACCTGATGTCAAATTATACTACAGAACTATAGTAATAAAAAAAAAGAGCATGGTACAAAAATGGATACATATACCAATGGAACAGAATAGAAGATATAGAAACAAATCCATACACTTATAGCCAATTGATATTCAACAAAGGTGCCAATATGTTAGAGAAATGATAGCCTTCTCAACAAATGGTGTTGGGAAAACTGGTTATCCATTTGTAGAAAAGTGGACTTAAGTCCCAACCTCTCATTCTGCAAAAGAGTCAACTCAAAATGTATCAAAAACCTGGAAATTAGGCCAGATATTTTGAAATTACTAGAGAAAGACTTAGGTCCAACACTCTAACATATAGGCACTGGTAATATTTCCTCAATAAGACCCCCCAAGGCACAAGAAATTAAAATAAGGATTAATAACTGGGATTCATCAAGTCAAAGAGCTTCTGTGCAGCAAAGGAAACCATCAAGAATCTTAATAGACAGTCAACAGAATGGGAGATCTTTGCAGCTACTCCTCTGATTGATAGAGGATTAATAGCTAAAATAGACAAAGAACTAAATAAACTTACTACTAAAAAATATTAAAATAAAATAAGAAATAGGCAAGTGAACTAAATAGACATTTAATAGAAGAAATACAAATGGACAATAAATATATGAAAAAATGTATATAAAATAAATAAGTAAATAGAAAGAAAATAGGTCAAAAATCTTTGATTCTGGTAATAAGTACTAATAGACAGAAAGCTTCTGTTTTGAGAATCTGGTAGCAATGAAAAACAAAGAACCCGGATGCTATTTACTTTTCCAAGAACCAAGTTACCCTCTACTCCAGGAAGTGGCAAATTTTATAAAGGGCCAGACAGTAAATGTTTCTGTCTTTTCAGATTGTACAGTCCCTGTTGCAACTATTCAGTCCTACCCTTGCGGCATGAAAGCGGCCATCCACAAAACTTAAAGGAGCATCGTTATGTTCCAATAGATTCTTATTCATGGACACTGAAATTTTAATAGCATATAGTTTTCAAATGTCAAGAATAATTATTCTTTTGATTTTTTGAAAGTCATTTAAACAGGTAGAAACCATTCTTAGACCTTGAGTCATCCTAAAACGGTGTCAGGTTGAATTTGGCCTGTGGACCATGACTTGGCAATCCCTGCTATACACTCACTGCTCAAAGTGTGGTTCCATACCAGCAGCACTGCCACCACCTGGACACGATTAGAAATCTGGACTCTCCGACCCTATTGCAAACATTTTATATCAGGATTTAATAAGAACCTAGGTGATCTACATTCAAATTAAAGGTTCAAGAAGCACTAGTGAAAGAAAACAGTGGTTTAGATTGTCCTAGAACAGTGCTCCTTAGACTTGAGAATCACGAGGGAACTCATAAACTCCCCCATCCATGCCTAGAATATACCCTGGATTAAATCAGAAACAACACAAATGAGACATAAGCATTCTTTTTTTTTTTTTTTTGGTAAATGTTCTCCGGTGATTCCAATATACAGCCCAACTTGAGAACTTCTCCTGCTGTGTTACTGAAATTTGTCCTTTCTGAAATTTGTGTATGAATTTGTCGTTTTAACAGTAGTAAGAAGTGAGACCTTTAAGAGGGCATCAGGTCATAAATGGATTAATGTCATGTTTGCAGGAGCAGATTAGTTACTGCAGGAATGAGTTCCAGATGAAAGGAATAAGTTTGGCCTGATTTTCTCTGTCTTACACATGCTCACTTACCCTCCTTCCATCATTGTTCTGACTCACATGGAGGCCCTCAAAAGATATAGGTGTCACACTTTTAGACTTTTAGCCTCCAGAACTATAAACCAAATAGACCTCTGTGTGTGTGTATATATATATATATATATATATATATATAATATATATATATAAAATATATATTATATATACATATAATATATATATTTTACAAATTACCCAGTCTTTGGTATTTTGTTATAGAAGCACAAAATAGAGCAAGACAATTGCCCTAGCATGTGTTTTTAATGTGGTAAGAATGCAACATATGATTTATTCTTTTAACAAATATCTAAATGGACAATCAAATATTGGTAATTATATGGATAATGTTCACCAGGTATGTAGAGCTTAATCATTTTGCATGAATGAAAGTTTATATCCCTTGTGCAGCAACTCCCCATTTCGTATAGCAACTCCCCATTTCCTTCTCTCCTGGCAGGCACCATTTTACCTGCACCTATGAGTTTGACTATATGATGTTCCTCATGTAAGTGATATCACACAGTACTTGTCCTTCTGTCACTTCCCCATTTCACTTAGTATGGTGTTCTCAAGGTTCCTCATGGTTGGTGCATATGTCAGGATATCCTTCTCTTTAAAGATCTAATTATATTTCATTGTATGTATATACCACAGTGGACAGTTATGTTGTTTCCACACCTTGGCTGTTGAAATTAATGCTGCAGTGAATATGATAATGAAAATATGTAAGATCCTGATTTCAATTCTTTTGGGTGAATACTTCTATTTGTGACTGCTGAATCAAATGGTTTTCCTATTTCTAATTATTTGGGGGAACTTCCATACTGTTTTCCATAGTAGCTGTACCATTTCATCTAACCTCCTTTTATTCAAGTTAAGTCAAAGTGGATTACCGACTTAATGTAAGACCTGAAACTACAAAACTCCTAGAAGAAAACGTAGGGCAAAAACTTTATAGCATTAGTCCTGGAAATGATACCATAAACACAGACAACAACAAAAAAAACCGGACAAATAGGATAATATCAAATAAAATTTTTCTGCACAGTAAGGGAAACAGTTAAAAGAGGGAAAAAGGGTAACATACAGAATAGAGAAAAGTATTTACTAACTATATACATATTTGATAAGGGATTAATATTTTTAAAAAAATATATATATAAAGAATTTCTCCAATTCAATAGCAGCAAAACAAATTATAAATATGAGGAAAGGACTTGAATAGCTATTTTCCTAAAGAAAACATACAAATGGCCAACAGGTATATAAAAAGATGTGCTACATCACTAATCACCAAACCCTTAGTGAGCTATCCCCTCACATCTGTTAAGATGGCTATTATCAAGAAACAAAAGACAATAATGATTGACGAGATTGTGGAGAAATTGAAACCTTTGCATATTCCTTGTGGGAATGTAAAATGGTACACCCTATAGTTTAAACCATTTGTGGGCTGCCGTCAAGGTAATTTCCACCAGGAATGACTGGTAATTTAAAAGTTGATTTTAAAAAACCCAGGCATGGTCATGCATACCTGTAATCCCAGTACTTGGGAGACTGAGACAGGAGAATCACAGATTCCAAGACAGTCTCAGCAACGTAGTGAGATCCCTCAGTAACTTAGCGAGACCCTATTTCAAAATAATACAAACAAAATAGGACTGGCCATATAGCTCGGAGGTATAATGCCTCTGGGTTCAATCTCCAGCACCACCACCACCCCTCAACAACAATCAAACGGTGATAGGAGCAAAGATCAGCTATTTTCTCAGTTCCTGGTTGTTTACTCAGAAAGGACATAGGAATCAGGGCCTTGTCATTTCTCATTTTTCTCACTTATTTCTTTTTATCAACTGATGTCTCACTAATAGATTACAGAACACTTTTTTTTTGGGGGGGTGAGGTACTGGGGATTGAACTCAGTGCTTCCCACATGCTAGCAGGCTCTTATCACTGAACTACAGCTCTGGTCTCCCCCATTATTTATCGACAGAAAAGAGATGTGACCAATTGATCCAAGCCCACCAGACATGCTGACTTTGATTTGGATGCTGTTTGGTTCTTTCTCCTGGGCTTGAATACAGAGATTACTGGAAGGTAGGGAAGGAGAAGGCATTGAGAAGTGACTAGTTGTTGAGCAATTATGTGTTCAGCTCTGCGCTAAGTGCTATATGTAGAATTCCCTTATTTAATCTTCATAACACATTAATGAGAAACTGTAAATATCATTCAATTTCAGAGATGGGAAACTAAGCCTCAAATTGCCCAAAGCTTCTATTTGAAGACAAGTCTTTCTACTACCAAATCCTGTTTTGTGGTCTGGTTTTGTGCACTGCAAAATATAATTTATTTGTCAAGACTGTCACTAACCCATCCTCATCCAGTACTCAGGTGTCTGTGTGGAAAAGGGAGAGGGTAAAGGTAGTTTTAACACATCACTCAGTGGGGTGTAATTCTATCTTCCTGATTAGACAAATATAAATATCTGCTCCTAAAAAGGATTACTGCCAAGCAGTAGTGTGGTAAAATGACTGCTGCTTGTAAAATATCGTCTTCTTTCCTACACAGAAGTTGGCATAATTTAGTTTGCTTTTTTCAGCCTTCCATGAGAAATAACCAGAAAAGTTGCACTACCCAGCAAAGATTAAAGGCACCAGAGGATTGATGATATCTGTAAATATAAAATGAACCAATACTGCCTGCTGCTGCCTCCTCCAAACAGAACTTGGGAATTAATAAAGCAAATGATTCACTCAGAAGCAGGCCACAGACCTCACTGGAAACGGGAAAGGAAATGAGGAAGACTTGATTTCCCCCTCATCTAGCCCTCTACACCTGGTTAGAAGGGGGTTATGCCGGCTGATCAGCCTCTTCCATCCGCAGGTTTTCCCCAACTTTAAAAAAATCTTCTCCAAAAAATGACTGAAAGCTTCTCACAAGAAAAGAAGGATGAGGATGAGGAGAAAGAGGAGGAGAAGTAGGAGTGGTGTGTCGGGGGCCTAGTTCCGCGGGCTAGACCTCGCCTCTAGATGGCGCCTGGCAGAGTGCCAGAAGCCGCTGCCGGATAAACATTCTAGGGCTGTGCCACGCCAGAGCGCATGCACCAGCACGCCCGACTCGTGGCCGGGCCAGGTGAGAGCTGTATGAGACTCCTCGTGGCTTAGGCCGGTGCAGGTATAAAAACCTCCACCTCTCGCATAGAGGGGGGCGGCTAAAAGCGTGGCTGAAAGAGCTGCTGGGGAAAGGCTGGTTGGGAAGTTGCTGGGCTGGGAAGTTGCTGGGAGAAGTTCTGGGAGGAATTGGTTGGGAAGAAGAAGCGGTTGGGAAGAGGTTGGCCGGGTTGCTGGGAAGAAAGTTTGTGGGTTACTAGTGGAAGACGGGTTGCCAGAGAGAGGGGTTATTGGAAGTTTGTAGGAAAAGCACTATTTGGAAAGACAACCTCTGCACTGTGTTTGTTATCGTTTGTGCAACGCCTTGATCCCAGAAAGAGAGAGTTATAATAAAAGAGGTTCGAACCAGTAGCATTTAGCCGGCGTCTTTTATTGAGGCCTCATGGCTGAGGGCTCAGCCTGGGGCGCCCGATAGTGGTGGAAGTCACTGGTTATTGTTTTCTCATCTCTCCCCATTACCTGCTTCTGCTCAAAGTACAGCTAGCTGATGGAAGTTTAGTCACCAGTCTCCTACCAACCTGGCATACACATACACCTCCTGGACATGTGTATGCAAACCATGTCTGGTGTTTGCACTTTCAAAGAGTTTTCAATATAGTCATCATTTTCTAGAATAGTGATGATAATAATAGCAACCATAGAGTGTGTGTCCACTCTGCATAGGTATTGTGTCGTTTCAGGAAAAAAAAAAAAAAAAGCAGAGAACTTAACTAAATTCACCAAGGTCATGTGATGTGTCAAACCACAATAGTGTTGGGTTGAACTGAGTTCTGACTGGCCACCAAGCACCATGCTCTGTACTCTCCACTCCATCACCTCCTGTGAGTTCAGTGGCCAACTACAGAACATTCTCTGCAAGCCAGTCACCTTGTGTACATTCTCTTCATCTTCATTGTCATGACAACTCTGTAAATACATGGCTCCCACTCAGCAGAGGTTCATTGGAAGGCATCTCTTCAGCTCCCCTTTCCCATTTAGATTCCAGAGTACATAAAGAAGATAGCATGACAGTGAATACTTATAGGAATTATGAAATAAATGATAAGGTGGAAAACTATTCAAACATTAAAATAATGTTTTTTTGAATATGATATAAAAAGTAGCAGTAGAAGTTACATTTCAGAGCCGGGCGTGGTGGTGCATGCTTGTAATCCCAGCATTTGGGAGGCTGAGACCGGAGGATCCGGGTTCACGGCCAGCCTCAGCTACCTAGTGAGGCACTCTGCAACTTAGTGAGACCCGGTTTTAAAATAAAGAATAAAAAAATAGGGCTGAGGGTATAGCTCGGAGGTAGAATGCCTGAGTTCAATCCCCAGTACCACAAATAAATAAATAAATAAATAAATAAATAAATAAATAAATAAAAGAAGTTACATTTCAGAAAAAAGAAAGATAAAAGAAAGCAGGAATGAAAATATCTTAAATGTAATATATGTCATCTTATTGGTATGTTTGAAAATTCTACAATGTATTTTTAAATTATCTCCTTCATACATCACATTTCAGTCTGTCTCCTTATTGATCTTTTAAAAAATGAAAATGAAGATATTATCCCAGTCCACTAAGGATTCTGAGTGTAGTCAGGGAGAGAAATACAAACACTCATGCTAATATGGTAAAATACAAACTTCCCAGCTGGCAGAAGGCTGCCTCTTGGGAAACAGGTGACAGGCAGAGGCAGCAGGGAGGGATGGTATGACTGTGGGGTAGGATACCCAGTTCCTTCATCTGATCACCCTCTCAGAACCTTTTCCAGGGCTAGTCTCAGGTGCCAGATGGGAAACAGTAGCTCAGAATGAGGGCTGAGCATAGTTAGAAAACTGGTATGGTGCAGGTATTATTTTGTTTCCTATATTACAGAATATTACAGATAAGTAAACTGTGACTCATAGAGGTTGAGGAATTTTCTCAAGGTCACAAAGATAGTAAGTGGAAGAGCTACTATTATAATGCACATTTTTTTTTTGTACTGGGCATTCTACCTCTGAGCTATACCACCAGCCTTTTTTAATTTTTATTTTGAAATAGTCTCACTAAATTGCAGAGGATCTCAGTAAGTTGCGGAGACTACTCTTGACTCTATGATCCTCTTGTCTCAGCCTTCCAAGTACTGTGATTACAGGCATGTATCACCACATCCAGCTTATAATTCACACCTTTTGGCATATGGTACAGAGTTGTCTTCGCTATTCTGTAATCTGTTTTTTCCTAAGAGCCCAGAAACAACAAGAATTTTGACAAGGTGTGAAAATTTCCTTGCCACTGGCCCAGTCTAAATCCAGTAACAAAAGGATAGGTTAGGTCTGATCCAGTCCTAGAGCTCAAGTGAATCTTTGATGATGGAATTCCATGGCCTTACCAGCTCCCTCAAGGTTTCCCTATGCTTCCGACCCAGGAAAATAAGGATGGAGAAGGAAGATCATTGTGTGTTGCTTCTCATTCCACCATCAGCCATCTGGTCTTTCATCATTTAAAACTATTCCCTTGCAAATACTCCAAACCCTGGACTCGGCTTACTCGCAGCCACTGCTATGTTTTGAATGTGGTTTGTTCCTCCAAAGTCTCATGTTTTGGGAACTTGGTTCCCAGGGTGATTGAGTTGAGGTGTTGGGATCTTTAAGAGATGAAGTCTAGTGGAAGGTAATTAGTCATGGGACTCCACCTTCATGAATGGATTGGTGAAGTTTTGAGAAAGTGGGTCAGATCTGGTAGGAGTGGGTTATTAATTCCTGCAGGAGTGGGTGTTAAAAAAAGAGCCAGCGTGGTCCCTCCAGTTACTTAGTTTTATCTCTCTTTGGGATCTCTCACTCCTTTCCGCTTATGCTCCCACCACTGTGATGTCATCTGCCATGAGACCCTCACCAGAGATGAGCATATGTCATGCTCTTGAACCTCCAGAACTATGAGCTAAATAAGCCACTTTTCTTTAGAAAATTTCTATACTCAGGTAATTTGTTACAGCAACACAAATGGGCTAAGACAGCTATTTTGGTGAAATTCACCCTGGTCTCTCAAGTGTGCACCTGAGAGTGACTGCTGGTGGGAAACAGTCTAGACCTGGGTTTAGTGGCTTCCCTTTAATTCATTACCGCTCACCTGTTCTGACTGCTACCTGAATTTCCCTGCTACCTGAACTTTACCACTTTCCTAGATGACTGCTATATGGACCTGAACTGAGTGAAGATGTATTTATTTATTCATTCTTTTAATTAGCTATTACCCAAAATTGTACTTCATAAAAATAGAAATCTCTTTATAATCACATCTTTATAGATTTTGAAAATATAGTTCTCAAGGCAAATTTTAATGTTAATATTGCTTCTATACATTAACATTTTTTATCCTGTAAAATTAAAAAATAACAGACGTAGATATTGAGTGAATTGGTAAATTTTATGTAATTCATTTTAAATTCATACTTTCTATTTAAATTACTTTATGTAATATATGACTTTAAATATATGTGTTGAAGTTAAATAGTATGAGTAGATAAATTGGCCAAAAATATCTTGGGAGCAGAATGGTTATTCTAAATGAGAAAATGGAAATATCTTTTATTTAGAGTTGAGTTCTATCTAGAGCAGACAGGCATAAGCGGCATTCCATATGTTCCCCTACCTTCTCAAAGCTCCTATGGAACCCTCCCCTCCCTCTCCAACTCAGTGTAAAGATAGAAATCACCCATGTTTCCAACCACTCAGATGTCAGGTGCCAATTGTCTCTGCCCTCCTTTCCTGCTCCTTAGATGGTAGACCCCAATACATATGCCTTAGGAGTCATCACCTCAACCTCCTCACTGCCTCCATTCCTGTAGCCATTGGTGCTCTTACCAAACCCTCCCCTTCACCCCATCATTCCCATGGCCTCCAGACATGCTGTGGTGTCATGTAGTGAATGCCCTGTTCCTTTGCTGCTCCTGGGAACAATGATTCTCAAAGTTGTATAAAGTGTCTGTACCAGCAAAGCATAGTGGTATGCTATAATCCCAATATTTGGGAGGCTGAGACAGGAAGAGAGCAGGTTCTAAACCAGCTTCATCAATTTAGAAAGACCCTCACAGAAAATTACTGAGAACTTGTTTCAAAATAAAAATAAGGGCTAGTATGTAACTCAGTGGCAAAACGCTTGCCTGGCAAGTGCACTGCCCTGGATTCGATCCCCAGTCAAAAAAGACTTCCCAAAAAATTAAACTAAGAACACAAGAAAGAAAAAACAAAACCAAAAAATAAATATTAATTAAAAAGTAAAAAGGGTTGGGGTATAGCTTGGAAGTAGAATGCCCTAGGTTCAATCCCCAGTACCAAAAAAAAAAAAAAAAAAAAAAAACAACCCTGCAGAACTTTGTCCTGTAAAAGTAGCCACAAATAATACAAGAACAAATGGGTATGGCTATGTTCTAATAAAACCTGATTTTTGGACACTGAAATTTGAATTTTATGTAAATTTTATATCATAAAATAATCTTTTAATTCCTTCAAGTATTTAAAAGTAGAGAACTCAATTTTTAGTTCATAGGGGATACAAAAACAAGTGACAATCCAGATTTGATGTTTGAGCTATAGTTTTCTTACCCTTTGCCTATAATGTTTCAGGATTAGGAAGTAGGGAATTTGGGATTTTTTTTTTTTTCATGCTATATCTTCAGATCTAGAACAGTGCCTGACATACAGCAGTTGCTCAGAAAAAAAGCATTGCTTCTTTAGAGAACAAATGGATTAATGAATAAACTATTTCATTTCAAAGGAACACCCCGACAATTTAGTTAAACTGAAGTTCAGATTCATAGGTGAGCAAATTGTGCAGCTATGTAGGGAACTGCCTTGAAAGGCTTCATAGTTTATGAACATCAGACTCCATGTGTTCATTTTGCACTAGGCCCTACAAATTAGGTAGCCAGTCTTAAATATATGCTTGCAAAAAATCAGGAATGTATCTTTAATATCCCCAACCCTACAACACCTACAGTAGTAATCACTGAGTGCTAATGGTACAGGGTAGAATCAACTTCCAAGAATATGACCCTGGAAATAATTAGGCAGGTGACTAATTTCCCCAGCTGAGGGTGGAGGTGGATTTTCGCTTAGGGAATTAAGAAAGTATGTCAGGATTTAGGCACACAGTAATTTGGCAGGGGGAGGCAATTGTTTCAGACCTTACCTGAGTTCCTAACTTAGCTCTACACCTCTTCAAGTACAGTAGGACAGAAAATGTTTTAATATATACATATCTACTCATGTGCTTCCTTTTTCCCATAGATCACCTGCCTCCACTAGGAGTCCTCCAAGAGTTAGAACTATCATTCCTACCTCAAGGGGTTATTGTGAGGCTAATGTAGATAATAACCAAATAACTGCATAAGATAATAATCACAACATTAAGGCATGCTACCACTTTTAGGACACAGTTTTACTCTGCTAAGCATTCTACATGCAT
>PVLC010042434.1:0-12939 GCA_004027655.1 Graphiurus murinus
AAATTTAAAAATAATAAAATATGCATGCTTGTAATCCCAGTACTTGGGAGGCCGAGACAGGAAGATCCGGGTTTGTGGCCAGCCTTAGCAACTTAAGCCTTCCGCAACTTAGTGAGACCCTGTTTCAAAATAAATAATTTAAAAATAGGGCTGCGATGGGGGTGTAGCTCAGAGGTAGAATGCCTCTGGGTTCAATCCCCTGTACCACAAAAATAAAATAAGGCCTGGGAGTTCAGCTCAAAGGCTTAAAGGTAGAACACCTCTGGGTTCAATCCCTAGTACTTTAAAAAAAAAAAAGCTTTTTAATTGCAAATTGGTTTTTTTTTTTTTTTTTTTCCGGTACTGGGGATTGAACTCAGGGGCATTCTACCTTAGAGCTATACCCCCAGCCCTATTTTTTATTCTTTATTTTTGAAACAGGAACAGGGTCTCACTAAGTTTCAGAGTGCCTCACTAGGTAGCTGAGGCTGGCCGCGAACCTGGATCCTCCGGTCTCAGCCTCCCTAGTGCTGGGATTACAAGCGTGCGCCACCACGCCCGACGGGTAAATTAGTATTGTTTATTCTATTTTAACCAAACCATGAGAGTAAGTTGCAGATGTGGCCCTTTACCCCTAAATTCTTCAGGAGTAATTTCTCCTAAAAAAAACAAGGACATTCTTCTTCAAAACTGTAATAATACCAAAACCTGGACATTTAACATTGATACTTTATTTGAACTCTTGATTTAACATACCATTCGTACACAGATTTTACCAATTACTCCTATAATGGCGTCTGCCCCACCCCCCGAAAGCCGGTATTACATGTTGCATTAATTGTTATTCCACTGATGTGGAATGGCTCCTCTGTGGGTCTTTGTTGGTAGGAAGCCCCCAGTTTGGTGGTGTCCTTTCTAGGCCCTTTGCAGTGACAGGGCTCAGAATCAGGTTCCGAGTGGAGTCGGTAATGACGCCTGGTGGCCCTGCAGCGCTGCAGGCTCAGCCTTCTACTGGCCCATAACCCCAGCGCTCCATCACCCCGCGCCAGGCCACTGGGGACTTGTGGAAACGCAGCCCTGCCTTTCAGTAGTGCTTTAAGAAATAAGAAATTGGGTGTTTCATTTGCCAGTTTTCTGTATTTCCCTGAGCTGAATAAAATCTACCATTCTGAGTATTTAAGGTAGTTTGAAATAAACATTAGGCTGGGCATGGTGGTGCACATCTGTAATCCCAGTATTTGGGAGGCAGAGACAGGAGGATTGCAGATTTGAGACCAGCCTCAGCAACTTAGCAAGACTAGCAACCTGGCAAGACCCTGTTCCCAATTTTTAAAAAATTGGTCTGGGGGAGTAGCTTTGAGGTAGAATGCCCCTGGGTTCAATCTCCAGTACCACGAAATTAATTAATTAATCAACCAATCAATCAATCAATCACCAATGTAAACCTAATAGCACACAACCAGAGACTGAGGATAGTAGTATATTTAATAACAATTGCTAGCCGGGCATGGTGGCGCATGCTTGTAATCCCAGCATTCGGGAGGCTGAGACCGGAGGATCCGGGTTCGCGGCCAGCCTCAGCTACCTAGTGAGGCACTCTGCAACTTAGTGAGACTCGGTTTCAAAATAAAGAATAAAAAATAGGGCTGGGGGTATAGCTCGGAGGTAGAATGCCCATGAGTTCAACCCCCAGTACCACAAAAAAAAAAAAAAAAAAAAAAAATTGCTATAGAATAATAAGTGACAAAATATGCTCGCATTTAAAATGAAATGGGATTTTATTTAGAGAAGTAGAAGGTAGAGAAATAGACCATTAACTAGAAGGGCTCCCGGGGCACCGGTGTTGCTGAGGTGTGTCCGACAGGCGGGAGCACAGTTGGAAGAGCCGTGTTCCTGCACTTGGTCGTGTCACCACGTTTTGCCGGTGCATCTGCCCAGGTGTCCAGCTGTGGACTTCCTGAGTGGACGTGCAGTAAGTGGCAGACACCCGTTCACACCATGTGCTGTGTTGTCACGCCCGTCGTTGACCAGAGCCCCGGGGTCATCTTGCTAGCTTTTTGTAATGCTGGGGATTGAACCCAGGGGTGTTCCACCTTTGAGCTATACCTCCAGCCCTTTTTATTTTTTTATTTTGAAACATTGTCTTGGTACGTTGCTGGGGCAGATTCCAAACCTGTGATCCTACTGACTCAGCCTCCCAGGGACGGAGATTGCAGGCCTGTACCACCACACCCGCCTCGTTTTTCTTTTGAGATAAATTCTCTTACAAAGAAATACAGGAAAGTGTGCCCTTGGATGAGTTTCCCTGTGTAGCCCTGACCCCTGTGCAGATGCAGAAGACCACCCACCATCCAGGGTGCTCAGCCCGCCCTGTGCTGTCACCCGCCGCCTGCTCTTGCCCAAGGTGGAAGAGCTTGGCCTTAGAGTCACAGAGCGTGGTGTTCCGTGTGAGGTCTCTCTCAGTCCGCTTGATGCTTCTCGGGTTCATATTTGACGTTTCTTTCAGTGGCAGAAGTGTATGTGTGGGTACTCCTGCCTGCCTGTCCTTCCTCGTAGAGATGGACATTTGGGCATTTCCAGTTTGGGCTTGTTACAGATGTGTTGGGGTGAGCATCCCTGCACAGGTCTTTCTGTGGATGTATTAACTTCTGGTAGATAAATACCTGGGGGGACTGCTCAGTCACAGTGTGAGCTCATGTTCATCTTAGGAGCAGCTCTGGGCCACTTTGTAAACTGGTTGAGGCCAGGCGTGAGCACAGGCCTGGAGTTCCCAGTACTTGGGAGGCAGAGACAGGAGGTTCACAGGTTCGAGATCAGCCTTGGCAGTTTAAGCAAGGCTCTCAGCAACCTAGTGAGACCCTGTTTCAAAAACAAAAACAATGAAAGGCTGGGGTGTAGCTCAACCCCTAGTACCACAACAAGGAAAAAAAGAAAGAAAATGATTGAGCCATTTACCGCGTGAGCATTCTTGGGCATCCATCTTTGTATTGTCCATCCCTTTGGTTTGGTTTCAGCCATTTAGTGGGTATGCAGTTACATCTCATGTGGGTTTAATTTGCATTTCACGGCAACCAGAGATGTTAAGTAGAACTCTGTGTGTGTGTGTGTGAGAGAGAGAGAGAGAGAGAGAGAGAAAGAGAGAGAGAGAGAGAGAGAGAGAGAGAAGGGACGATGTAGAGAGAAGCAGGATGTGGGAAATTCTTGATTCAAACCTAGCTCTTTACTTCTGAAGAACTTGAGTTACAAAGTTAGCTCCTTGGAGTTTGACCTTTTCCTGTAGCGGCAATGCTGTGAGTCGTGGCCAGAGTCCCAGGCAGTCCACATGACTAGGCCAGGCTGATATGGCCGTACTCCTCCCCAGGGCTTGGGGAGTACGCGCCCCTCTGGGGGAGGCTGGCCACAGCCCGTGAGATCCCGTGAGATCGGAGGTATACCTGAGAAGACCAGCCTAGAGGAGGGGAGATTTCTTTTGGCTCCATTGCTTTGGGCTGAGGAGCATCTTGGAGGAAGGATGTGGGGGAGGGAAGCCACTCGGCTCATGGGACCGGAGGCAGAGAGAGGTGATCCAGTCTCCAAGGACTCACTCCCTTCATCTAGGCCCCGCCCTCCAACACGCTGCCTGGGGGCCAGGCCTTCCACAGCCAGACGCGCAGCGCTACCGGCCCCCAAGACGGTGCTGATGAGTTCGCGGTCAGTGCTTGTGCTGCCACATGGCTCACCTCTGAAGAGGAGCAGGAGGTGCAGCTTCTAGGTTTGGAAGCTTCCTTCCCAGAAGATCCCTTGCGAGAGTGTGGGCTGCGTGTTCTGGGTGCCCTGCGTGCAGAGGAGTCGGTCACTGTTTGTCCTGAGAACCAGAGTCTCGGCAGCCCGTACTGGGCCACGCCCCCAGCCTGTGCGCTCCCCTGTCATCGTGGGGCCCTCAGGATGTCCTTGTCTTTCTCCACAGGTTGTTCTCAGAACACAAACAGATCCTGTGAAGAGTGCCTGAAGAACGTCTCTGTAAGTACGCAGGCCCACCGTTACCTAAGTGAGGAGGGGGGGTGTGTAGGCTTGTGCTGCTTTGGATTTTACTATTTCCTCCTCTCAGACACAAGGCCTTTGGGCCTTGGATGCATCATCTTTTAAACTGTGAGGACTTGGTGCAGTTGTAAAGATGGAAGGCAGGCAGGTGCATGGGACCTCTCAAGCGGTCACCGGAGTCCATTCATCAAACACTTACTGAGCACTGTGTGGCCGGGCTCCATCCTGCACCCGTGGACTTGAGTGAAGTGATATCCGCCCTCGAGCAGTGTGCTGGTCACACGTGTGAGCTTGTGGTGTACTGGGCAGCCCAGGAGAGGGGGACGGGATGGGAAGGTGGGTAGCCATGTTAGTCCACTGATGGAGGAGAGGCAGGCTGCAGAGGCCTGGGCACGGGGGCCGGCAGCTTTCAGGACCAGCATCGAGGCCCCCGGAGCCAGGACTGGGTGAGCTGTGGAAGCCATCTCTGACTCTCAAGGGCTGGTGGAACCTTTCGCCACTCGCCTGGCCTTGACCGAAGGGTGGCGAGGGAGGTGGTGGAGCAGGGGCTCTGGGCTCCCCCATGCTCAGGGCCTGTCCGTCTCTTCCAGTGTCTGTGGTGCAACACTAACAACGCATGTCTGGACTACCCAGTGACAAAGATACTACCACCTGGCTCTCTTTGCAAGTTGAGTTCTGCACGCTGGGGCGTGTGCTGGGGTAAGTTGTTTTCATATCTTACAAATTCAGCGCTCTTAAAAATTCTAGCTTGTGTTCAGTTAGCGTATGTGGGTGCGAACGTTACCTTAGTTCTGTGGCATTCCCAGTGGGAAGTCATGACGCCAGTGACTCTCTGGTGTCTGGGTCCCTGGGAATCTGGAGGACTTCTTCAAGGTCATGGGCCAGGCATTGGACTCTTCGTGTCCTGAGAGGAGGAGGGAGGGCAGGTTCAAGGCCGCAGGTATCAGGTGTTCCTGTACCGCCCTTGAAGCCCTCTTGCAGATTCCTGCAGCATCTCTGCATCCGCAGGCCAGGAGTCCCTGTTTGGTCCGGACATATTTCATAGGTGTTTTGTTTACTTATTGATTGGTTTGAGACAGGGTCTCTCTGTGTTACATGGTTTGACCTTGAACTTGTGACTCTCCTGCCTCAGTCTTCCAAACTGCTGGGATTACAGGTGCCTGCCAGGTGCCCTGTTCTTGTTTTCATGAGGGAAATTGGCCTTGCAGGACTGGAGCTATTTCCTGGTTTTTGTAAGCCTGTGGGTCCTGCTCTCCAGGACGCGTCTCCCTGCAGCTGAGTGTGCTCATCTCTCCTCAGTGGCTTCAGGCTTGGGGTGGGGCAGGCCTTCAGCTTTGATGGTGCTTTCTGTGAGTTTGCATCTTGGATCCCTCTGCAGCTCACACCTAAGTTAGCTATTTTCGTCCTAACTCACTCCTATCTCAGAATCCCATCAGCTTCCATCTGAAACAACTGGGCCCCAGCCCCAGGGAAGCTGGGAGTTCTGAGGCGGGGCTGTGATTGCCAGTGCACATCACGTCTGCCCCTGGCGAGCGCTTGCCTTGCTCACAGCAGAAGGCTTCCCGCAGCCTCGCCACTGTCTGCCGCTGCCTTGCCTTGCCGCCTTTCTGCTGGCACAGAGACGCCCTTGGGCCAGGGAACGCTGGCTGCGAGCACCGCCTGCCCCTGGGGTGTTCTGTGCATCATTTTTAATGAGGTGCACACCTCCTTTTTAGCTGCACCCTCCAGCCCTATTTTATTTTTTATTTTTTTATTGTTGAAACACAGTCTCACTAAGTTAGCACACACTGGCCTCTATCCCAGCCTCCTAAGTACTGAGATTACAGGTGTGTACCACCACTCCCTGCTTGAAGTGCCTATCTCTTAAATGTATGATACATCTATACATGTGTATTCAGTGGACGTTTACGTACTTATTCAGTTACCAACACTCAGAACAAGATATATAGGATATTAGCCAGGCATGGTGGCACATGCTTGTAATCCTAGTACTTGGGAGGCTGAGACAGGAGGATTGCAGGTTCGCAGTCAGCCTCAGCAATTTAATGAGGCCCTCTACAACTTAGTGGACCCTGTTTCAAAATAAAAAATTAAGTAGGGCTGGGGGTATAGCTCAGATGTAGAATGCCCATGGATTCAATCCCCAGTACACACACGCGCGCGCGCATATATATGTATGTATGTATGTATGAATGCCATTTCCAGCATTCCCAGAAGGCCCTGCTCTCATGGATGTGCCACTGCACTCATCTCCCATCAGCACAAGCAGTGCTGCCTGTTCTCGACCCTTCACCTAAAGGAAATCACATAGCCAGTGTGGTGACACATGCCTTAATCCCAGTACTCAGGAGACCGAGACAGAATGATTGCAGGTTTGAAGTCACCCTCAGCAACTTAGTAAGACCCTCTTTCGAAATAAAAAATGGAAAGGGCTAGAGGTGTAGCTCAGAGGTATGCCCCTAGGTTCGATCCCCAGTACCAAAATAAAGAGAACTCCGTGCCCGTGCTGCTTGAGCCCGCTGTAGGTCTGCCATACATACTTGGAGAGTGGCTGTACCGCTCACACCCCTTGAGCGATGTGGGCTTCTCGTTGCTCCACACTCCTGGAGCACTTAGGGGACGAGTCATCTTAAATTGGACCATCCCCTGGGTGTGTGACGCGCTCATTGTGTTGCTGATTTGCACTTTTTAATGACTCAATTATTGGCCACCTTTTCAGGGGTGAGTGTTTCTGGTAATTCTCTTGTGGAATGAAATTCCACGGCACCCAGCCCTGGATGATGAGGCTAAAGGCCGTTACAGGCCGGGCCAGGTTCTGTGGGGGACGGCCTCGTCCTGGCGGGAAGGCGGGTTGGGTTAGGGCTTTACAATCAGCTCAGAATCAAGGCAAGAGAAGACAGAGAGCTTAGTGCTTAATGCCATGTACTTCTGGGGAGAATAGATAGTGTAACGTGCTAGGTTTTCAGTCCCAGCCAAATAAAAGGTTTATGCTTGACACACAGGCTTACTCTGGCTCTGACAAGGACCTCTCCAGATTTTGTGTGTGTAGTACCAGGGATTGAACTAGGGGCATTCTACTTCCAAGCTACATCCCCAGCCCTATTTTTATTCTTTATTTTGAAACAGAGTCTCACTAAATTGCAGAAGGCCTCATGAAATAGCTGAGGCTGGCCGTGAACCTGTGAACCTCCTGCCTCAGCCTCCCAAGTACTGGGATTACAAGAGTGCGCCACCATGCCCGGCTAACCTGCCCAGATTTTAAAGCCCCGATTCCCAAAGGAGCGTATTAGGCTTGTTTGACTTCTTGGCGCCGAGAAGGACCTGAAGCCTGCTGCTGGGGACAAGCCCGCACTGTGCCTATCCCGTCCTAATGGGGGTGTAGTGCTCGTTTTCTCCTTTCTAGCTCCTGTTACCTTTTCTCAGGCTGCAAACACCTTTCCAATCTCAAGTTAAAGGAAAGCCATCCTGTACCCTGACTTCCTTGTGGTTAATCCAGAAAGCCAAGTCACAGATGGGTGCTGAAGAGGCTGGGCACGGGCGCTGCACTGCGAGCCCTCAGCCTGGCCGAGGGGACGCGCCGGGCCTGTTCCAGGATTGCCCGTGTGGCCAGGGAGGGGCTCTCGGCGGGAGCTGCCATCCCGCAGCAGTCCTAACTCCAGGCTCTGGGTTTCAGTGAACTTTGAGGCGCTGATCATTACCATGTCGGTGCTGGGGGGCACCGTCCTCCTGGCCATCGCCGTCTGCTGCTGCTGCTGCTGCTGCCGAAAGAAGAGGAGTCGGAAGCCAGACAAGAGTGACGAGCGGGCCATGAGGGAGCAGGAGGAGAGGAGGGCCCGGCAGGAGGAGAGGTGAGGACCCCGCCAGGAGCTCTGCTCTGGGGAGCCGTGGAAAAGAACACTTAGAAACTGTGCAGTGTCCTTGGGATGTTTTAGACCGTGGTTAAGGAATGAGAAATTGGCAGGAGCCTCGCAGGGCCTGCCAGCCCTGGTGTCGCGGGCTCTGGGCTGCTTTTGATTAAAGGCGGCTGGCAGGCGGCTGGCACGACCACGTGGGATCAGTGTGGCCGCCCGGATAACTGCCAAGGTGGCCAGCCTTGGCGTGCTCTTGGTCCAGCCCCGTCCGCTGGGGATGAGTGAGCCCTGCGCCGGGTCCCCCGGTCTCGGCAGTATGCCTCGTGCTCCCCAGCCTGCTGGGTGAGGGGGGGTGTGGCGTCCCGTCGGGCTGTTCCCCTGAAGTAGCACCTTGAGAACACCACAGGTGCATTTCCTATCTGTCTTCAGGACCGGGTGTGAGGTTTTTACTGAGTGTTACATTCTCGTTATAACTTTGTAAAGACCAGTGTCTGGCATTTGAATTGATTTATTGAAAAGAATAGTTTTTTTGGAGCAGCCTCAGAGACTGGCTGTGCCATCCGCTGCAGGTCCCGGTGGGGGTGAGCCTGACGGGCCAGGCTCATCCTCGGAGGCTCTTGGGGAGCGGAGGGTGCGGGGGGCGTCTGGAGATGATGTGTGGGTGGTTTGTCACTGCCTGATATTGTCTTATGTGTTTTAGGAGAGCAGAGATGAAATCAAGACACGATGAAATCAGGAAAAAATATGGTAAGGCTCAATTGCGCCCCCTTCTGACTGGTCAGGAGTTATGCCAGGCGGGCGCGTCCTGGCTGGCCCCTAGTGAGGTTGGATTGAGATTGGATTGTTGGCTGTGGGCTGCGGCTGCTCCTCTGGGCTCTCACTCCGGGCACTGTCTGTGACTTGTGATTCCGCCCAGCACCTTGAGTAAGGAAATCATAGAAGGTTGTCTCCGTGGCCTTCTCTCTCTCGGGCACTTGTTGGCTCTGGAGTATCAGCGCTTCCCCGAGGCTGCCCGCAGCCCGCCTGGAGGTGGGTGTGTCGTGTACCCACACTTGTCTGCAGCCTGCCCGCCTCTGCCCTCGGCCCCGAGTGCCTCCTGCCCCCTCCCCCTGCGCTGAGGTGCAGCGACCCTCCTCTTTCCAAGACGGGCCTCCAAACTAGAACTGGCACTAGGAACTATTCTTTATAACGACATTCAAAATAAGGTGGTTTTGTTTTTCTGTATAATTCTAGCCACCACCGTGGAAGAAGTATTTGCTTTAAATATTTTGCTTTCTCTGTGAGCATCAGTGAATCAGTAAGATCTTAACAAAGCTGCTCCCGTGTGCATTTGGAGTGCACCTTGGCGCCTCACCCCACCACCGGTGAGCGTTGTCCTCTCTGAGGCATGAGTCAGGCACGGCGGGGTGCACGCTCCGCCCCTTCCTGCGCCTCCCTCTTCTCTCCACCCTGCCCCCCCACCCCAGGAAACCTGTGGTCAGTAAGTAGATTTGTCGCACCTGTTCCAGGTGTGTGCCCGTGCACACGCGTTGGTGGGGATCCTCAGCCCTATTTTATTTGTTAGGCTGCAGTCAGTTTTATCAAATGTGAATATGAGTGTGCATGTGTGTTTGTGTGTTTCTGTGGTGTGAAAACTCCTGCTCCTTGGGTAAGTACCTCAGACTTAACCTTTATGGTTAAATTCACATTTATCCCAGGTGTTTTTTAATAACTTGAGAGTGAAATTAATGATCTTCTTTTTGTAGCTGCAATTCTAAAATTTCAATAGCAATTACAAAGACATTCAAAATAAGGTAGTTTTGTTTTTCTGTATACTTCTAGCCAGCCACTGTGGGAGAAGTATTTGCTTTAAATATTTTACTTTCTCTGTGGGCAGCAAATCAGTTTGTATTTCTTGTGATCTGTCACAATTACTGTTTCAGTAAATTTTATTTCAGTTTTGAAGTCAACTGGTTTGACTAAAAAAGGTCAAGCCAGGCATAGTGTCTGAGTCTGCTTAGAACCTATGTTTCTCATAACCTCAGTAAATCTTCAAATAAAACTTACATTTGAGCTGACTGAGGTGGTACAGCCCTGTTATAATCTCATTGCTTGGAGGCTGAGACAGGAGGGTCGCAGGTTCAAGACCAGCCTCAGCAATAGCAAGACTCCATAACCTAGCCAGACCCTGCTTCAAAGTTTAAAAAGAACTAAGAACAAGGGCTGGGGCGAGGGTATGGCTGGAGGTAGAAAGCACTTCCTGGTTCAGTGCTCAGCACCACAAAAAAAAAACCAACACAAAGAACAACTTAGAATCTACACTGCTCTCATCACTTTTGTTTCTAGTTGAATGAGTGAGTTTGTAATTCAGGTTCATTTTCTTTCAGGTTTGTTTAAAGAACAAAACCCATATGCGAAGTTCTAAGGAGCACACGCTTGCGACAGGCGAGGCGACCCCACGGCTCCCGCGTGGCGATCCTTGGCACTGCTCGCTGGCCTCCTGACCGGCCAGGTGGAGGGGCCCTGCAGAGCGGCCGAAAGGACAATCCTGCTCTGGTCCCCGCAAGCTCGTGACCGTCTCTTCCTTCCTCTCTGCTCTGTATTTAGTCACTTGAGACATTGATCTTGTTGGGGTCTTTTTTTAGGAAATGCTCTGTTTCCAATCCTCTGCCAGCTTGCAGGCTGAGTCCAGGGCGCACGGCCCGCAGTGCTGATGTGCCTCGAGGTCTTCGCAGCTGCAGGTTCCGAGTTCTCTGCCACAGCACGCTTCACACAGCAGCGGTGGAAGCTGTTTTACTTTTGTTGTTGAAGCACTGACAGATCTCGTCACCATTTTCCCAAACCCCAAGGGCAGCCTCTGCACCCACTTCTTTGTCTTCACACGTGTTGATTTAAGTAGCTTTTGATCGAAAGCACAGTGTCCCAGTACACAATCAGACCAGAATTCACTTCCTAACCGGAGCCATATTGAATAATATTAAAGAATAGTTACATCACCATAAATCCTTTTTAAACTAATTCTTGGATTCCACCCCAAAAAAGATTTCACCAAAAAACATGTAGAGGACCTGTTACTGCAGTGTTTTAAAGTTGATATCTGAGACATGAGATTCTTTCCTCCTGGGAACGTGAGTTAATGCGTGCAGTTTAGAAGCCTCCCTCTGTCGTCCCGGGTGGCCGGGCAGTCCTCTCCCCCCGTCCTCAGGCCTGTCCCTGTCTCAGCGTCTCACGTGGTCATTAGGGATCGTGGGACGGCAGGGCTGCCTCGAGGTAGGAAGGGCTGGCCGGTGGAGGTCAAGTGTGGGGAGCAGGCGTGTCCAGGGCTGCTGCAGGAGTTCGCTGCACACTGCCCGCTTCCGTCCGCACCTCGGCTTGTGTGTTTGAGGATTTCCCTGAGTCCGTTTCTGTCCTCCGAGGACTGTGGTGTGCATTTCATTAAGATCAAAATGCATGACTTTGGTAAACAGCCCATGTGCTTAACGGCACGGAAAGCAGCGTACATGAATTGACCAGAAGCTTTTCGTAAAGGAAACTTGAGGTCGTATTTGGTGGTACACTCCTAAAATCCCAAAATAAAAAATAAAAAGGGCTGGAAATGTTGCTCAGTGATAAAATGTCCCTAGGTTCAGTTCCAAGTAGAAAGAAAGAGAGAAAGAAATTTGAAAATAGCGCTAGTTGCCAGATTGCTTTGAGTTTAAAAGAAATTTTTAGCCAGGCACATGCCTGTAATCCCAGAACTTAGAAGGCTGAGATAGGAGGATTTCAGGCTTGAGGCCAACCTTGGCAACTTAGACCCTGTTTCAAAGTAAAAGGGGGCTGAGGGTATAGTTAGGAGGTAGCATGCCCTTGGGCTCAGTCCCCAGTACCAAAAACACATTCCTCTTGGGAAAACAGGTCTGCTTCCACGCTCCTGACCATGCAGCTGGAAGACTCTGCGTCTCCAGCCTACGCCGGCACCCGGGTCCCAGTGCTCTGAGAAGTCACCGCAGTGAGCCGCCCTCCCTAACTGTCTGCCCTGAAAGTTAACATTCCTACCCTCAGATTTTCACAAACTAAGGAAATAACCATTAACAAAGTTTTTAGTCCTATTTTTCTGACTTCTTGGGCATTTGATAGTTATTTTCACAGTATTACAAAACTTTCCTAAACATTTTATAACAGCTGTTGAAATTTGTTTATTCATAAACTTTTTAATAGACTAATGAGCTTTGTATTGATATAACAGTATGTATGTAAAATCAGTCTCTTTAATTAGGTTGCTGAGTGGAAAGTAGAGGGGACTGGCTGTTAAATACAGTGTATTTAATTCTCTCAAGCCACACAGCAACCCACAGGAGCACCTGAGGCCGATCTCTGAACTAGTGCTAAGAGCGGCGGCGCGCCGAAGCCCTCGCAGGCTGTCGGGTTCATGTGCCTTACTTCTTAACCAGCTTCCAGTAAAACGGTCCAACACCCGCTTTGCTCGCTTGTCTGTGTCCTCGCGTCCCTTTCCTCCTGGTGTGGTGTGTCGGCTTTCTGGGTGAGGGAGGGCGTCTGGGCTCATCTTGGGGTTTTTTTTTTTTGGTTGTTTTGGTGGTACTGGGGATTGAACCCAGGGGTGTTCCACCTCTGAGTTACACCCCAGCTCTTTTTATTTTTTCATTTTGTAACAGTCTTGCTAAGTTGCAGAGGCTGGCTGCAAACCTGGTCCTCCTGTCAGCCTCCCAAGTCCTGGGATTACAGGCGTGTGCCACTGCGCCCGGCGGCTCCATCCTAGGACGGGCGCCTCGGACCCTGAGTACCACTCACGGGGAGTGGACCTGGCCGCATCCTGCTGTACACGCTGTGGCGGGCGAGCGGGTGGGGTGCCCCTCTGCAGCAAGGCTGCAGGCGCACCTGCGCTCAGGCACCCCGGCCCTGGTTCTGGGGGCACCCCCTTCTCTGCGCTGCCCGTCCCTCCGTCCCTGGGGCCTGACATGACCTCTGGGTGGGCAGTTGGGTTGTGGCAGAGATGGGGAAGCCTGTGGGTGACGGTGAATCTGGTCAGAGGCAGCTGTTAGGGGCCTGCAGCCAGAAAGCCATGGCTTCCTCTAGCCTCCCCGTTACAGAGCCGGCTACCTGGTGTCAGGTC
>PVLC010042435.1:0-12949 GCA_004027655.1 Graphiurus murinus
CAGAGTCTATTTAAGGACATTTCTCTTTGGTGTGAAGGGCTCATCATGGGAGGAAGGAGCACCCTCGCAGGGACTCAGCCTTAGGACCAGCGTGTGCTTCTGAAGGGCCCCGGGGCAGGTGTGGTGCACATTTCACACTTATTGCAGTGGCCCTGTTCTTTCTCGGTATGTAGAGCATCCCAGTCAATTCCTCCAGACCCACCTGAGCACACCTGGGAGAGGCACCGAGTGTCTCATAGCTGATCTCACCAATGGCAAAAACTCCTTCCAAGCCGGGCGTGGTGGCGCACGCTTGTAATCCCAGCATTCGGGAGACTGAGACCGGAGGATCCCGGTTCGCGGCCAGCCTCAGCTACCCAGTGAGGTACTCCGCAACTTAGTGAGACTCGGTTTCAAAATAAAGAATAAAAAATAGGGCCGGAGGTATAGCTCAGAGGTAGAATACCCCTGAGTTCAATCCCCAGTACCGCAAAACAAAACAAAACAAAACAAAACAAAACAAAAAACTCCTTCCATCTGAAGACGTCGTTGGCCCCAGAGGAACCCTGGACCTCGCATTCCAGAGCTCTGCTTGATGCAGGAACACCATAACACAGGGTGAAGGAGCTGCAGGAAATTGTTCAGTGCACCTTCCTCCACCGCCACAAGGGGCGATGCTGTGTCAGAGAAGGTTAAAATTTGTCTCTCACATATGCATCAAGTAGGCCAGAGATCATTCTAGAAAAATCCGGTAAATTATTATGTTACTCTGTTTCAGTTTATTGAGATATCAACCATGTATCTATCCGTCTACCTGAATAGTATCTGTTTATCATTGTCTAAGAGAATTGAAAAATTGACTTTGATAGTAAATACTTTTGAAAGCACATGTCCTTCAAGGTCAGGGCCACATCTACTTCACTAATATAAATTTATATATTATCACCTAAACATACCCAGTCTCCAGCCACACTGATTTAGCTTGTGCCTAGAATTCTCTGTTCCATTCTTTTTACTAGGAAATCTATTCATGGTTTAAGTCCTGGCTCAAGCCCTTCTCTTCCCCTTTTCTAATGGGGACAGAACCAGAGCTCTTCCTTGTCTCCTTCGTCCTTCTATCTAGACACGCTGGTGTCTTTGGTGGGTTTTCCTATGCTGTCTTTGAGTCTCTTGTTAATGAGGTGCAAGTACCACCTGTCTACTGAGCCTTAAGAGGCACTCAGTAAACACACAGCAGTTGCTCTTTGTCCTCAGTTTCACATTCAGGGATTCAGGTACCTGCAGCAGATCTTGATCTGAACATATGAAATTTAAAATTCATAAATAGTTAGTACATTTTAAATTGCCACCATTCTGAGAAGTGTGATGAGATCTCCCGCCATCCTGGGTCATCCCACCCAGGACGTGAGCCATCACTTTGTCCAGCGTATCCATGCTGTATGTGCTACATGTCCTTTGTCATTTAGTAACCATCTCTGTTATCAGAATGATTATCCAAGTATCATAGCATTTG
Organism: Graphiurus murinus; assembly: GCA_004027655.1. Lineage (NCBI taxonomy): Eukaryota > Metazoa > Chordata > Mammalia > Rodentia > Gliridae > Graphiurus > Graphiurus murinus. Next base: position 1,493 of record PVLC010042435.1, read on the forward strand.
TGTTCAAATAATCCTTAATAAGGGCCCCAAAGTGCAAGAGCAGCTGTGCTGACGATTTGGATATGTTGAAGAGAAACCATAAAGTGTTTCCTTTAAGGAAAAGGTGAAAGTATATTATAGGTATGTATATATGGGGGGAAACGGTATATACAGGGTTCAGTACTTTCTGTGGTTTTAGGCATTCACTAGGGGTCTCGAAACCCTTTCCCCACAGATAAGGAGAGGGCTATTGTATATTAAAGATATGTCTAAATGAATTGAGTAATTGAAAAAGTATACACCTCAAAACTTAAATTAGCAATAAAAGCACCCAGGACATTGGAATAGAATGGGATTAAATAGACTTAGGAAAGTGAACCATTGTCTCTTATTGGTCTGTGATGATGTTTCTTTCTTGATTTGGACCTCAAATGATACAACAAAATCTTCTCTATACTTAAAATAAAAGCAAAAACAAACAATGTCCTTCTTATGTTCTTTAACTTCTATTATTTACAATACAGACCATCCTGATTCTTTGGGCTATTTTAGAATTTTTCCTCAATTTCTGCCTATATGTCCTTCTGGTGTGAACACCTAGAGACAAATTAATTCTTCATAATTTCATATTTTTCTATTAAATAAACTATGAAGAAAATATTAAAGGTTTATTCAAATCAGGATCAGAGCTCTAAACATGCTGCCGTCCAGGGTGTCCAGAGCCTGGGACTTCAGAACGTTTCCATCCACACTTGTCCATTTGATGAACAAAGCTTCTCCAGAATAGAGGAGTCCAAGGTTCCTGATCCTTTTTCCACAGGCAGTTTGTAGAAATATTTAATTTACCTAACTTATGCTGTATATAAAATGCAAAAAAATGACATTGATTTAATTACCTTCTATCATTTCTTAGGGTCATGGAAAATATGAATATATTTAATAGTGTAATAAAATTTAAGTTTCCTGAGGACAAAGGATCATATATTCTCTATGTTTTAATCCATGATCTAATCTTGTAATGTAGTGCTATGTCCATTGTGTGTCCTCAATAAATTGTATTAACATTTACATTAAAGTAAAATGCCCTATTCATGTTAATTGTGATGCTTCATGGAATTCCCTCTCTTCCACCATTGCAATTTCATGGAATTCCCTTTCTGCCACTGTTGTAAAATCAGATGATTTGTACTGGCATAGACAACTGCCCAAGCATGTGATTTTCAGTACTCTAGGAGGTGTGAGAAAAGGGCAGAAGGGGATTGGCAGAGAGATGTTTTCAACTGATCCAAATTCATGTGTAAAGAGGTGACTTCTGATTCCCAATGATTGTGTTATCAGTGATTCTCAATTTGGACAAAGTGGGAAAGTGCTTCCTTGTTAGAAAGTCTTAAGTGAAAGTTCTTGTGAAAGGGTGGAGCCTGGAGAAAGCATTAAAGTGGGTGTGAGTTTAGAGTCAGAGTACTAGCTGCCTGGGAAGAATAGGAGTCCAGCTGGGTCCTCAGTGAGCTCTGGCTCCAGGAGGATGGACAGGATCCTGGGAACATCACTTTTACTTCTAGGCCTTCATCTAGCTGGTGAGTTGTGGAGGAGAAATCCCAGTATATGACATTTAATTGGGGGGAAATGAGAAAGTTGGGATATAGACAAATTCATGCAGGTAGAAACATTAAGAAGAAAATATAAAGTTGGAGGTTTAATGACTTTTTGTAATCTTTCCAAATAGGGGTGAGTGGCCAACAGAAGGAAAACAGTGACCAGCAGCAGGTGAAACAAAGTCCTCCATCTCTGACAGTCCAGGAAGGAGAGATGTCGATTCTGAACCGTTCTTATGAGAACAGTGCATTTGACTATATCTCATGGTACCGGCAGTTCCCTGGTAAAGGACTTGCATTGTTGATAGCTACATATTTAGTTGGGAATGAAAAGCAAGCTGGAAGATTCACAGTCTTCTTCAGTGATCGAGACAAACACGTCTCCTTGCATATCAGAGCTTCTCAGCCTGGAGACTCGGCCACCTACTTCTGTGCAGCAAGTACACAGTGCTCTCCATACACCTGCAGCCTGTACTAAAACCTGCAGCTGAGGCTCCAGCAAAACTGCACTACAGAGCTTAGACTGACAGACATGAAGACTGGTTTTCATTTACACAAACATGATGAAATAAACATATAAACTCACTCATGTGGTGTGAATGGTGGCTATTGAAGTAAATAAATATACATAGCTTAATGCAACAAGGGTTTTATAATAAATTATTTGAGATTGTCAACACTTTCCAGTTCACTGTGGGGCAACTGAAACCTTTATACATTGCTAGTAGAATGCAAATTGTGTGGCCACATTGGAAAGTATTTGGCAGTTTCTGGTAAAATAAGTTTGCCATATGACTAGAAAACCCCTCCTTAGATATTCATCCAAGGGAAACAAAAATGTATATTTACACAAAGACTTTTTTATATAGTTTTATTTATAATAGCCCCACATTACCAAACTGGGAGCCACCAAAATACCCATTAACTGACGAATAGAAATATAAATTGTACATATCTGTAATGGAATACTATACAAAAATTAAATGGCTTAAACTATTGATACAACTAACACACGAAGAATCTGAAAATTTTGTTTCATTGAGTGAATGAATATATATTCTGTGCTAAGCCTATACAAAGGCCAATCATTAAGTAATGAGAAGAGTTGGGCTATTTATTCACCTCAAATATTACAAAGTGCACAATTCCATTTATACAACTTTCATATATATGTATATATATACACACATACACACATATACATACATATATATATACACACACACATATATATATATACATACATACATATATGTGCATATATTGTGGTACTGGGAATTGAACCCAAGAGTGTCCTGTCTTTGAGTTATATCCGCAGCCCTTTTTAATTTTAGTTTTGAAATAAAGTCTTGCTAGGTTCCTGAGAGTTTTGCTAAGTTGCTGAGGCTGGTTTTGAATCTTTGATCCTCCTGTTTCCACCTTCCAAGTACTCAGATTATAGGTGTGTGTCATCATGCCCAGCTTTCTATAAAATTCTTAAGTGGCAAAATTATAGGGACATAGAAATAATGTAAAAGACTGAAATGCAGACACATTTGCAAGAGAAATTTAAAAATTATTAAAACAATGTACAATTTGAACCAATACATTTAAAATTCTTAGGAAAAGAAATGACTTGATAGAAACATATATATGTACATATATAATATTATATATCATGAAAAGAATCAGAAGAAGTAGAGAAACTAAATGGATATATATCCATTAAAGTTATTTGATAATAAGAAGTAAATATCTGCAGAGAATTTTTAATAGAAAGGATGAATTTTTAAATTGCACATGTGCCCCACCACAAATTAAAAACAAAACATGTTTTAGCATATATTTGTAAACCATATAACCAGGAAAATATTAAGAATTAAATACAGACAAAGAAATTTTGTAAATAAAGAAGAAAAACATCCAAAGTAAGACAGATAAGGTAATTTAAAGAAGAGGAAAGAGAAATAGTCCCTGATATGTAAAACATCAAACTCCACAGTTTTCAGAGGAAATTAAGGGAAAAGAAAGGCTATTATTTCTATCAGATAAACAAAATAAAAGTCTGATAACATTAAGTGTTGACAAGAATACAGGGAGATTGGGCTGTCATATTTTTCCAGATAGAGAAAAACAACCACCCAAAAAACAATTTATACAACCACATAGGAGAACAATTTGTCTAAACTAGTTAAAAAATACACATCTAAAAGTCCAGATATTCCAATTCTTGTTGTCTACGTTAAAGAAGTTTAAGTATGTGAACAAAGAGGCATTTACAAAAATGCAGCAGTACTTAAAAATAAGTAGAGCCAATCAATAGTAATGTATTACTCTACTATTCATTCACACATTGAAAATACATACCATTTCAAATAAGAAAGTGGTTTCACATGTATTTTCATAGATGAAGCTTAAAAATATAAAAAGTAAATGTCAGAATGTTATATACTACATGGAAATATGTATGAGAAATCACAAAATACAAACACAATAAAATATATTGTTTGTTGATACTTACCTATAAGTATCAACAGTGGCTACTTCTTTGGAAAGATAAGAAAGAATAGGGGATAAGACTTTATTTCTATGTGTAATGCTTGAGAAAAGGTGAAGAGACACAGAAGTGTGTATAATATACAATGAAATCAAATATGTATTTGCTTTTTTGTTGGGTGGAAAGGTGTCTACTATATAGTTTTCTGTGTTTTACACGTAAAAATTATATAATACATATAAAATTTAAATAAATGGCAATAACCACAATTTTTAATGATCTCTGCAAGCCCACAGAATAGAGAAGAGAATCCTTATTATCTGCCACTTTGTAAGGTGTATTCTCAGGAGGCCACATAAACACTAACGAAAATATCATTGAGAAAAGTGAATTAAAAAGTGTTCAGTCAGTGTGGTGGAGTGTTTCCCTAGTTGGATCATCTCTGCCTTAGAAAGATCTCTTGAGCCCAGGGGGGTTGAGGGCACTGGGCAACAGAAGGAGTCCCTATCTCAAAACAAAACAAAACAAAACTGAACAAAACAAAACATGTAACTGATGTTCAATCTGAAATACTCAACCCAGAAGCTCCTTTCCCAAATCCACAATTCATAGCTTTCCAGTATACAAAATGAGAAAGTGAAAAAGGAAAAATCAAATAAATTGTCTCTAGCAATAGATTTTCCATACGATGTCAGTATATGGAACCACTCTGTCTCTCAAAGATTGTTTTACTTTCTTTTCTAGTTTGAAAATTTGGATAAAGAAGTTGAAATAGTATTTATATCTGATTGGAGTAGATTTCATTGAACTGAAATACACAAGAATACAATATAATACAATACAACCCAACACAATACCATGCCTGGATTAGAATTTGTGGCCAGCACCAGAGCAGAGGCATCGGTGAGGATGTAAGAGAGGGGAGAGCTGGGAAGATCTTGGAACCTTAGTAAAAGTTCTGTGGCTTCATATGCTATGTGAGTTTGGGAATTTTGTAAAGGAACCAGGGAGAGTCTGAAGACAATTAGAATTACTCAAATAATTCTATGGGTTTCTCTATGGGGCAAAAAGAAATACATTTTTGGAATAATTTAGAAATGATTATTATTATATTATTATTGTTTATAAGTAAATACATTTTTGGAATTAGGGAGTTTTTTTTATTAACTCCTTCATGAAATGAATTTTCAGTAAAAATAATCTTCATTCATCAAATGTTTAAAGATGAAACTATTTTTGTTTTAGATGACAGTTATACAGTTCACAGTTTTTAATGTTTTCACAGATGAAGTAGCATTTTGGGATATGTTTTGTCTTTCTGGAAAGTATAACAAAAATTGCAAAATTGCTCCAAAGAATACACATGCACTCATGGCAAAAGCATGGCTGCATTTGAGAGTCTAAGGGTCTGTGATGCCCCCTCCCAGGATTTGTAATAGAGCTGAGCACAGGGTTACACTATAACTCATCTGACTTGACTGCTGCTGCATTGGCACTCCTGGACACGGCTGGAGAGTGTGAATGCGGAAAGCTTTTGGATCCCATTTGTCAGAGCAGAAGCCTCGTGGCTGTGCAGGGACCAGTTCCCAGGCTGCGTGGTGACTGTGAGGGGTGGAGGCGAGGACTTCTGGTTTGTCTCTAGGGATCCAAGGATCGGTGAGCATGTTTCACTTGAGGATCAGAGAACAGTGAAAACCTGAAGTATTTGCAACCACAGCTAGAATTCATAATACTCTGTTTCAGATAAGACCCTCAGCTCTTGTCACAGATTTATTTACTAAACTTGAAAGCTTTCAATGATCAATTTTCTTTCAAAAATTGCTTAAATATTAAGCTTCATCATTTACCATATATTGTAATTTGTCAGTTAAATCTCAAGGAAGGACAAAGCAGTGTTACAAATGGGACAAATTTTCCTACCAAGGTGTCATAGCACATTCACACATGACATGCCCAGAAACCAGATTCCAGAGAGGTTGCTACCAGCTGTGGAGCTCAGAGTGGGCAGTCTCAGCAACCCAGGCTGCTTGGGCATTGTAGTCTCCATCTGCTTGGGCATAATTACTATAAAATTGCAAAGCAAGGTGTTAGCACTCAGAGGTGAGAGGGGACAGATCTCATGTACAGAGTAGATCTCATGTACTCAGAAACTCTTCCCTGGGCCACTCACTGGTCTGTTATTTAAACCTGTCTCAAAGAACAAGAACAGTTTTAGAGACTTTGTCCACACTTTCTTTTCTAGTTGCTTTTGGGTATCATGTTAATTCATCCATTAAAACAATAAAATCAAATGGAAGGTTAACAGCTGTGTTCCACACCATGGTATGAAGCAAACAAAAATCCATCCCCCAAATTCTGTGGTGTCAACATGCCTCTAAGCACTTGCAGTCCATCTGTGTCACATTCTTCTGGAGTGTATTTTAATCTGGTGTCACAGAGGATGGGGCATGCTGATTAGGAGGTTATTTTACAAATAATAATATACATAGATCTTAAGAGAAGCTGAATAATTGAGATCAATGAATGGAAGATGTGTTTTCAAGATGATTCTACAAAACAGGATCTAAAATGTATAACTCCTTTTATGGAGGCAGCAGGAAGGGAGGTCTTCATCCTTTTAAAATATAGCAAAGAAAAAATGTCAGATTTGGAGAGAATATTTTATTTCTGTTATAATTTCACAAAAGACAAACAATTGAATAGCTGATAAAGTCAGACGGACTAACTTTTATCATTTGACTTAGAAGTAGCTTTAATAATCAAATTATTTAAATAGGTCCTAGAACTTGGAAAGAAGAAAGAGATGCAATAATTGTTTTGGTTATGATTGCCTATCACAGAGAAATCCTTCTCTCAAATGTTATCAGGTTGTGGATAGAGAAAAGTGAATATATGTTAATTCAGTGGTCAGTAAATAGATTACAAGGAGATTCCAGGACTCCTAATAAATTTTTCTTTAAATGACTGCCCAAACTCTTCCACTGAATAGCCAGCATGTGTCAACTAGATCAACCTGCAGTTCCCTCAGCTCCCACCCTCAACACTCCCTGCATTTCTCATGCCACCTTTTCAGGTTCTGCTGAACTTAATGACTAGAGAAGGAGGAGTAGACACAGTGGCAGTTTGTGGTGGCCATGCTTTTTCTCGTTTATCCCTAGACCTTGTGGTCCCTGAACCTCACTTCCTGGGGGAGTAGCTTGAGAACGCAGGAGGTACTTATGTACACTGTCAGTCTCTCAGAGACACTCAATTCTGAGCCTGAGGCCAAAAAACCCCACATTTATGCAGAGGGATACGTGCCACATGCCGCACTCCAGCCTGCTGTGGGTACTGGGGGTACTGGTGGTCTTCGCCTGCTCTGGTATGGACAGTTCAAGCACCATGAAGGACGTTAGGGAAGAGAGGACAGTGCACAGGCACATGGGGCTTCACATGGACTTGGGAGGAGAGGGACTGGAGAAAAGCAAGCAAGCTGTGACTTGAGTGTGGGTGGGTTTGGGTCCTAGATTGGTCTAATCTCAGAGGAATGGCTCTGTTTTCTGGTTGTTCCCACAGGATCCAGTGTGGCCCAGAGAGTGACTCAATCCCAGCCAGCCACATCCCAGCAGGAGGGGGAAGCAGTCACCCTGGACTGTTCGTATGAAACAAATTGGAACACGTATATTCTTTTCTGGTACAAGCAGCTTCCCAGTGGAGAGATCATTTTGGTCATTCGTCAGAGTTCTTCTGGTCAGAATGAAAGGAAAGGTCGCTATTTTATCCAATTCCAGGGAGCAGCTAAATCCGTCAGCCTCACCATTTCACTCTTACATCTAGAAGATTCAGCAATGTATCTCTGTGCTCTGTGGGAACTCACAGTGTTTGAATTGACACTAAAAGCTGAACAAAAACCCAGAAGCTCCACAGGAGATGGGCCGCTGCCACCAGAGTCCAGCTGAGATGCACCTGCAGTTCCCAGACAAGAAGGGAGTGACTGTGATGCTTAACCTGTGGTCTGGACCAGAAGATTTCATTCTCAGTAAAACCACCTTCTGTCTCTTTTGGAAACAGGTGTCAGGATCAACTTTCTTCTCATGAATTCTCTCTTAGGGCTTTGAGTTGAAAATAGATCATAAAAAAAATGTGTAAAGTTGTCTGAAGTTAAAAACTTGCCCCATAATAATTGTATGAGTCAATTTCACTTAAAGATGTGCACAGCATCTCTGAAATATCAATGAAAATTACTTCCTTGGTCCTTTCCCCTTAGCCTTTGTGTTAAACACAGAGAAGCAGAACCACCATGAGTGCTGCAGAAAAGAGATCATAATTAATCCTGGAGCAAGTCCTGGAGTTCGTGGCAGAGTCTCTGTAAAGCTCTTGTCTTTGCTTCTGGTTTAGAGCCTGAATTTATTGGTCAGCCAGACTAACATTTTGGAAAGAAAGTCAAATGAAGACAGGCGCTTGGATGAACCATGACTTCTCAGGATATAGTAGAACACGTGAGGACAATTGAAACCTGCAAGGACAAACTAAAACTGGTCTGTCCCTCACCTCCTTTATCTTGTTGAGTGGATGAATTTCAGGAGAAGTATTGTAATTTGCCATCATGCTACACACAGACCTGGCCCAAGACAAAGAGAGGCTGAAGCAGGAGGTGCAGTGGGAAGGGAAGGGCTTGGGATCAGCACTAAGAGGAGCTGGCAGGTGGGCAGCAACACGTGTGAGGTGCCCCTGTGCCTGCAGCTCTGAACCTGAAGATCAGTAAGTTAGGGTTGTGCATCACACCCACCTCCACAAATTGTACACTTTATTTTGTGCCCAATGCTAAACCAGAAGTAGGCGCTGAGAAATATATTTCCAGATCGTTCAGCTGAGATAGTACAAAGCTGCCACAGTATTTCCCGGTCACTTGGCATCCAGGTGCACCTCCTTTAACACCACTTACTGTTCAAATATAGACAACAGAAAAAACCATGCTTTCAGCTAATATGATACAACTGTTCCTTCTTCTACAAAATACATGTTAATCCTCTCCCCAAAGGGGATAGAAACATCAATTATCCATCTGTGGGCAATGATCACTCCTCTTTTAGTTGAATTACCCTCTACCATTGATGTCCTATAGCTTAACTACTGATAAGTTATGAGGTATAGAAATAGCTCCCATCAGCACATCTTATGCTACTATGTGCAGGCAAATAGGAGGAGTGGAGAGTAAAGTATGGTTTAATACACTCATAAATTTATTCATATAAAATGAAAAAGAAATCTCACAATTGTTATAGCCCATATTTTCATAGGTGGTCATGTGGTTGTATCTGGTGTTTATAACTACCTATTCCTTAATCTTTTTTTCCTTCTTTTTTTTTATGGTGCTAGGAATTGAACCCAGGGGTGTTCTACTTCCAAGCTATCCCCTAGCCTTATTTTATTTTTTATTTTGAAACAGGATCTCACTAAGTTGCAGTCAGGAGCAAAGCTATATGGGATGCCAGAAAGCTGAATAAAGAATTCTATAAGTACACCACTCTGATTTTGGCAAGAGAATTATAGGAAGGCAAATCTACATCTGCAGTACTTACTCATGTGAATAACAACAACAAAATTTCATAATAGCCAGACAAAGTTCATACATGATGTTCTGAGAAACAACGTTATCAGTAATGCCTGACTTCTTATTAGAAGCTATAGAAGTTAACAAGGAAAAATCATTTTTAAAGTGGTTAAAGGAAAATAATTTAAAATTTCAAACTATCTTCCTATGAAAATAAAATATATTTTGATTGTTTTTGTTAAAAATCACTCTTAATCCAAAGTACAGAGGCAATGGCTTGTAGTCCCAGCTACTTGGGAGGCTGAGAAGGAAGGACTGCAAGTTCAAGACCAGCTTGGATGATTTAGCCAGATCCCATCTCAAAGAAAAAATATCACTCTTAAAATGAAAAGTCCATAGGAGAGCCCAAGATGGTATCTGAATGAAACACCTCTCCTCAGGTGCTGTGAGCTCAAATCAAATCTGCCATAAAAGCAGCTTCTTGATGGAAGAAAGAAAGCAACAAAAAAGCGAACAAAGCAATGAGAATTGAACTACAACTGAAGAGACGCCAGAAAACCGACCAGGGAGAGCAAAGGAGCCCGTTTGTGAGGCGGGGCGCCACACCGCAAAGTGGCGGTGGCCATTAAGCTGACCACCTGACACAGGGTCTACTAACACCGTTGCGTACCCAGCGACCAGATGTGGAATAAGCGACTCCAGAACTCCACATCCTAACCAGGTGGTGCATCCTTGCACCTCCCACAGTGACCAGAACATGTGGTACCACCAGCATAAGCCCCTGCGGGACCACCCCAGCTCACCTCTCCCTCCAGAGTCAGAGCAGCAATCAACTGCACTCAGAGCTTGAATCAAAACTGCTGCAAAAGCAGCTTTTTGACAGAAGGAAAGAAAAGCAAAGCAGCAAAAAAAAGTGAACAAAGCAACTGAAGCAGCTGAACAGAACCCAGGGAGAACAAAAGAGCCTGTGAGTGCGTGCGACAGTGGCGCATGCCTCGAACCGGCAGCTGCCATCTTGCCAGTCGCCATTTTGCCAGCTGCCATTTTGCCAGCCGCCCAGAGCGCGGTCTATTAGCACCAAGACCTCCAGTGACCTCCCGCCTCCTGCGCACCCATCGACCAGAAGAGGAGTAAGCAACTACAGAACTCCACACCATAATCAGGTGGCATATCCTTGCAGGATCAACAGCGATCAAGAACACCTGGGACAACCATCTTAAGCCTGTGGCGAGGAAACCCCAACTCACCTCTCCCACCAGAGCCAGAACAGCAGGGATCTGTAAGTTAAATTGCACCCCTGGGGTGCGGGGACCCTATACAAAGGATAGACTCAGTCACCCTCCCTTCTAGCAATTGGATAGGAGTAGAAGTGTGGGAGGGACCCAGTGCACACAGGGCATAGAGACCTTCCAGGCACACTGGAAAATGCCCGGCATATTAGAACGCACTCTCGCCACCAGCAAAGGCAGAGAGAAAGAGACCCAGATAGGCCCTGTAGAGAGCTCAGAGACACAAGCTTGCAGCGGGAGAGGTATCAGCAGAACCCCCTGCCTGCACTGACAGAGAAAATAAGAATGCCAGAGACACGCTTGACTATATGATAGACTGAGCAGATATTTAAAAGCTGAAAATATCTACACAGATGCAAAAGGGCTGCAGAGGCCAACTCAGCTCTGTACTTACAAATTAGCAGGGTTTTTGTTTTTGTTTCTTGTTGTTATTTTTTGATTTGGGGTTGTGTGTGTGTGTGTGTGTGTGTGTGTGTGTGTGTGTGTGTGTTCTGTTTTATTTGTTTTTACTCTGTTTTTGTTTTGTATTGCCTTGATTTGTCTATGTTTGTTTGGATGATTGGTCACTTTGTTATTTTTTGCTCAGTT
>PVLC010042436.1:0-12947 GCA_004027655.1 Graphiurus murinus
AAAAAAAAAAAAAAAAAAAAAAAAAAAAAAAAAAAAAAAAAAAAAAAAAAAAAAAAAAAAAAAAAAAAAAAAAAGAAAATTAAACTTTTAGTATTTACTGAAGCTGGGCATGGTGGCACACACTTGTAATCCCAGTACGTGGGAGGCTTACACAGGAGGATTACAGGTTCCAGGACAGCAAATAGGCTTTCATCAACCTAGCGAGATCCTGTTTCAAAATGAAAATAAAATAGGGCTAGGGATGTAGCTCAGAGTTAGAATGCCCCTAGGTTCAATCCGCAGTGCTACTACATAAATATTTATATATTTATAAAAAATATTTATATATTTATAAAAAATATATATAAATTTATAAATATATATAAATATAAATATTTATAAATATATATATTTATAAATATATATATATTTTTAAATATACATATATATTTACCTGAAATTTTAAGTCAAAGATGAAAACTAGAAAATAGCAAGTAATTATAAAGGAGTATTAAATATGTTAGTGTTGAGAGTAATAGGCAGTTTATAATAATAATGAATATTTTTAAATTAGTTTTTTAAAAAATATTCCCAATTTTAAATACTACTATTTAGTCAAATTATTAGGAATGGAAATACATTTTTGAGCCTTGGTCTAGATTTCTTCAAAGAGACTTCAATGTCATGTACAAATATACTAAAGGGAAATATGCTTTTAATTCACACAAACATTAGTATGGGTATTAACTTGTAGGTATGTTTTTTATAGGATATACAAATGCATATAATTACATGTAACATAAAGTGGCAATGTTAGTGGAAGGAACCCTTAGAGGCAATACTCAAACAATAATAATAAGATATTGTCATTAAATATTTTAATAAATATATAATAATTTCAGAGTATTTTTGAAAAATGGCTAATATTGTAAATATACATTATAATTGCTCAAATTCTCAAAAAGCTAATTTATAGAAAATTAAATCTTTGTGATATTTCTAATGTGTGTGTGGTGTGTGTGTGTGTGTGTGTGTGTGGTACTGGGGAATGAACCCAGGGGCATTCTATCTCTGAGCTATGTCCCCAGCCCTATTTTATTTTTTTATTTGAAAATAGAGTCTCACTAAGTTGCTGAGAGCCTTGCTAAGGTGCTGAGGCTGGCTTCAAACCTGCAATTCTCCTATCTCAGCCTCACAAGTACTGAGATTACAGGTGTGGGCCACCATGCACAGCTTCTGATATATACATATCATAATTGGAATTTTACATATATACAAATTATGCGTGTGTATATATGCCAGGGTCCAGCCCTCAAGGCAGTGGGGTCGGGGGTCCTTCGACAGGTGTGGAATGAGATGAGGTCGTGAGAATACGCTCACACCAAATGCAGTGAAGAAGCATATGTGTTTTATTGTTTGTTAGTAGCTGTTTTATACCATTTTTTTTGCAATGAGGCATATAGAACAAGAATTTTCACAGAACTGTTTCTCCAAAGGTCATCTTCAACCAGTCAAGGTTACAACACGTATATGACAATTGTTTAGTACATAAAAATTGTTAAAAATACAACACATATATAAAAATTCTTTTCCATTAGTTAAAATCTTTACTATTTGTTTAGCCCCTTTAAGCAGTGTTCTTATCTTTATCTCAGGTAGCTAGAGGGTTAATGTGTCCCGTAAAATTTTAGGGAGACAAGGTGGAAGTGGGCAAAAGATTATTTGTAGTATTTAGATAAACTTGCAAAGCCTGTTTCTTGACTAATGCTTGTAAGAGGTTAATGAATTCCTTATATGGGTTTGTCTAGAAACACTGCTTTTTTAGCTATTATTAAGAGATCACTCTCTGCTGGCCACATATTTCTAAGAAATTTTCCTTTATAGTTAATGTAAAAGCAAAACCCAAAGCACCCAAAATTTCCAGAATATAATAATGCAAAGTGGGATATGCCACACATTACTTCTTTTGGAATTGTCTGCCTTACAGGACTCCAGTGGACTGAGCCTTGCTCAAGATACAGTTATTAAGGAGCTGTGGCATATGTATTTATAAAACTCTACATACATGTGAATTATATGTACATATATATATATATATATATTTGATGGAATTTTTGGAAATGTATTCCTTTTTATATTAGGTGTTATTTGATTATTTCCTGATATGCTGATGCTAGGGAGAAGGGGCATAAGAGGGTCTCCAGGTGAAAAAGGAGAAACCCTAGATGAGCAAAGAAATTGACTTAACTGACGGGAATGGACTGAGGGGGAGAGGTGCCACCCTAATGCACATGATGTACTTTCACAAATATATCAAGGTTAATTACTAAACTGAACTTGAGAAGGAGGGAGGGCGAGGGAGTGGGGTGGGGATAGGGGACGGGGTTAAATGATAAACATGTGCATATATGTCTTTATCAGCTTATACCTAACAAAGATATATGATTACAATGCACCAATTATTATAAAATAAATAAATAAATAAATAAATAAAAGATTATTCAATTTTGAACAAATCACATTTAAATATGTACTTTCTACTATTTTATTCTGATAGCTACTTAGTTTTCTATTTATAGTTTTCTTACAGTATTATCGATAGAATGATATCATGTAAGTATTGTAAAATACTTTTCTCAATTAAAGCTTATTAAAAATAGAGAAAGTAACTGTATTTTAAAATAACTGGCCATATCACCAAAAGCATTACCAATTTTTGTCAAATATTTTTCCATTAAATAGAAAAGCAAAATGAAGAACAAAGATAAACAGATAAAACTACTGAATGAAATTTTACATGGAATTAAGGTAATATAAAAGAAATATGTCTTTGTTTTTACTATTTAGAATACAGCAACATATTAATTAATATATGAAGTCTGTACTATTCTTGATATCTCAAAGTGATGACAAATGTGTAATCGGTGGAATTGAGCCTTAGATTGTGTCAATGCAAATTTACATGAGGAAAGGTCTGAGATGTCATTCATACATTTTTATGTGGGATAGAAATGATCATGTGTTATTCTACAAAAGATATATTACAAATTATTTTTATAGAAAACTAACCCATGCTACTAGTATTTCCTCCACAGTAAAAATGAGTTATGTCTTATGAACCTATATATATATATATTTATATATAATATAAATTAGTTTTGAATTATATACATATGTATATATACATATATATATATATATATATATATATATATATATATGAAATGTCAAATTCTGTTGCATCAAGGTTATGCTTTAACAAAATTTTCTAAGGGATAAAATGTACATAGCCCACATGGAATTTCTGGCCTTGACAATCACATATTCCTCTCTGGTGTACCTTTATTTATTTATTTATTTTTGCAGTACTGGGGATTGAACTAAGAGCATTCTACCTCTGAGCTATACCCCCTGCCCTATTTTTTATTTTTTATTTTGAAACAGGGTCTCACTAAGTTGCAGAGTGCCTCACTAGGTACCTGAGGCTGGCGGAGAACCCGGATCCTCCGGTCTCAGCCTCCCAAATGCTGGGATTACAAGTATGCACCACCACGCCCGGTGGTGTACCTATTTTTAAATGTGTAAATTAAATTATTTTAAATGATATATAAACACATAAAATGATGCATATTTAATGGGATGCCATGTGATATTTTGATACATGTATACACTGTGTACTGATTAAATTAGGGAAAATACATATATTTCTTCAAATATGTATCATTTCTTTATGTTAGACATTCAAACATTTTTCTTTTGGTTTTTTAAAAATATAAAGTACATTATTGCTATCTGTAGTCACCCTGCTTTGCAATGGCACACCAGAACTCCTTGCTTATTACTGAAACTTCATGTTTATTGATCAACCTTTCCCCATTCCTCTCTCCTCCTCCCCTGACTCTCTTCTGCCTCCCATAACTGCCATTCCACTCTCAATTTCTATGAGATCAATTTTTTTAGGTTCCACACAGGAGAGAGATCATGTAGTATTTGTCTTTCTTTGCCGGGCTTCTTTCATCTTACATAATGATCTCTAGTTCTTTCCATGTTTGCACAAATCATACAATTTCATTCTTTTTCTGGCTAAATATTATTCCATTGTGTATATGTACACATTTTTAATTCATCAAAAATCTGGTCAGTAGTTGGGCACTTAGCTTGTTTTCATTTTTTGGATACTATGAGCAATCTTCATTGAAATTGCAAGAGCAGATGTCTCCATGGCATACTAATTTCACTTTCATTGGGTAGATTCCCGGTAATAGGATAATAGGATTGCTGGATCATGTGGCAGTTCCAGTTTTGTGTGTGCGTGTGTGGGGGGGGGGGCACTGAGGATTGAAACCAGAAGCATTCTACCTCTGAGGCACACCCCTGTCCCTATTTTATATTCTTTATTTTGAAACAGGGTCTCACTAGGTTGCAGAGGGCTTCGCTAAGTAGTTGAGGCTGGCCACGAACCTGCAATCCTTGTCTCAGCCTCCCAAGTACTGGGATTACAAGTATACGTCACTACACTCGGATCTAGTTCTTAATTTTTGAGAAACTTCCATACTGTTCCTGCGATGAGTGTACAAATTTCTATTCTCAAGAGTGTGCAAGGGTTCCTTTTTCTCCCCATTCTTACTAGTACTTGCTGTGAGATGTATAGTTTGCAAATATTTTCTCCCATTTTGTAGGTTATTTCTTTACTCTGTTGAAGGTTCCCAGGTTCTTTTTGCTGTGCAGAAACTTTTTATTTTGATGTAATCTCAGTTGTCTGTTTTTGCTTTGTGCTTCCTGTGCTGTGAGTTTTGACCAACTAATTCTTGGTGTGCATTTACTATTATATTCACCCATATATCCATTGTATGTATACATTGATTCACTCTAGAATCACCATGTGCTCTGTTGGATTTTCACAAAATGGTACTGTACTGTGTAGAATTTTCACAAAATGGTAATGTACTGAGATGAAAGAAATTATTAAAGATACCTTGACTCCTGTTCTCTGACTTATCTGAAATTAAAAGTAGCCTTAAGTATATCTGAAATTTAACTCAGATGATTTAATAAAGTCACTTAAAATTAATATGATCCAAATGCAGCTCTCAGCAGGTTGATTGAAAGCTCTGCATCCAAAAATACAAAGTAAAGCAGTATATGTTTATAGTTTTTAAATATTGATATTCACAAAAGGAAATTTGTAACATCAGTCAGACTAGTACAGTGTGGGTGAAATAGAAGAACATTTCTTCAAGATCTGAGCAAAGTTCAAGACTTAAAATAGCATCCACAACAGGGGTTAGGCTGGAAAATTGGTAGAAATCCAAATGGCAATCAAGTAGCATAGTTTAAAACTGTGAGCAGTTAGCATCTCGGGGGCTGATAACAGGTGCCTTAAAGCCTCTTTCTGATAATACTAATAATAGCTATCATTCACTCAACATCTTCTGTGTGCCAAATGCTGTGATTATCAGTTCCTGTTTCCTCATGTAATTCTTATAAATCCCAAGAAAAACATTTCTCACTCCCAGTATACAAATGAGGAAATGAAGTTGCTGAGAAGTTAAGTGTTAAGTTTGCAGAGCCAATGAGATTGTATTAGTGTTCTCCAGAGAAACAGAACCAACAGGAGAGTTGAGAACAGTGACAGAATTGAGCTAGACAGAGACTGTTGTGGAGTTCTTGCCTGTTGCTGGGATGCTGCCACACAGTCTGGCTCAGAGGTAAGTTGCTAATGGGTAAAGGAAACATAAGTCTGGGAGATAATGATTCCCTCCTCCACTCCTCCACCCCAGAAGCAACCAAAATTCAAGGAAATATTTTGATTCATTCAAAACTAGGAGCAATTTAGCTGGTGCAGTAACTCACACCTGTAATTCTAGTAGTTGGAATTCCAGTGCTGAGACAAGAGGATCAGATTGCAGGTTCAATGAAATTGAGTGAGATCCTGAAAATGTTTCAAAATGAAATCTAAAAAAGGATTAAGGTGTAGCTCAGAGATAGAATGTCCCTGGGTTCAATCCTCATTACCAAACAAACAAAAACTAGGAGCAATTTACTTTCATTATGAGCATACCGTCTATTTTACTCTCACAGATGTGTGTGTGTGTGTGTGTGTGTGTGTGTGTGTGTGTGTGTGTGTGTGTGCAGGCACATGTAACTTGTATTGGTATGTGTGCATTTTTCTTCTATATTGATTGCCAAATATTCATTGTCTGACCCCTTTACAGATCCTCAAGCTTTATGCATGGGAACCTATCTATAAAAATAAGATTATTGAAATTCGAGATCAGGAATTGAAATTTCAAAAATCAATTAAGTATCTTGCTGTATATTCTATGCTGACATTAACTTGCATTCCATTCTTGGTGAGTATATACATTTCCTGATGTGGCTTTCAGTTTTGATTTGTAGATTTTCTTCCAAATTACCTGGAATTAACACATATGAAGTATATTAAGAAAAACATATGCCCTTTCACTTTCTGTGACGGGGTAATCTCTGTTTCTGTAATATGGACAAGTGAGGGAGTAACTGGGATGCCAGAGGGGACTCCAGACACTAGAGGAGAAATGTCAGTGGAGCCAGGGAAATAGTCTAAGGGAAGGGGAGGAGGAAGACTGAGGTTCATTATTGGAAATACTACCATCGATTATGTGTACACATGTGAAAATACCAATGTCAGTCTCAGTACTCTGTATGAGAAGGGGGAAGACAGGGAGGCAGTGGGGGGCACCAAGTGCTGTGTGCATGTATGTCAGTGTCAACATGATTTACATTATGACGTGAGACCACAATGCACCAATAAAAGCACATAAAAAAGACATATAAAGTAAAATCCATGTCCACATTAAAATTTTCAAGAAATGCAATCATCATTTTTTTGTAGAGAGGAAAATAAAAGTTTAAAGAAAAAAAAACTAATGTGTCTGTATTATTATGTCTCATTCATCTGTATTTTTATATATAATATGATTTTATTCCTTTGTAAATTTCTCACAGTTTAAACATGTCTTCCTAATTTGTAATACATATACATATATAAGTATGTATATACATATAATGTATACATACATACATATATACATGTACATATATACGTATAATGCATATATATAATACATATATGTATATTATATGTATATATCTGTATATATATATATATATATTCTACATCAGAGCTTCATTGCAGCTCTGAAGTTTGATTTTGCATGGTTAATCTCTTTTAAGCAGCAACCAAAGGGCACATTGTACGGAATTGGGTAGGGGAGTGACATTAATTATTTTCACTGTGCATCAGGTAAGTTAAAAACATTGCCTTATTCCATTGTCACAGTAGTAGTGTATTATTTTCCATTATTTCACAATGGAAATGGAAGTCCACAGCAGCTTGGAAACATTCTCAAAGTTGTATAATTAGTATTTTGAGGCAAACTGATATGAAATGAGGTTACTCTCTTCTGAATCATGTAAAAACATTGATAATCTCATGCTATTTAAAGTAAAGTATAAATTGCCCTGGGGTAGAGAAACATCAACTTTAATAAAAATAACCACTACCTTGACTCTCATAACTCTAGGTAGTGATGGGATTCAAGGAAAGCTGTATATGTCTTCCTCATTGGTAGTTTAAATACTTTTTCAATTTAAACAAGCATATGGGTATTGGAACTGAAAACAGTATTTGCATTTGAAATACTTTAGTAAAAATACTCAAGAAGCATTTGCTTAAGCTAGTCATGTGCACATGATAGTGCAGACATTTTTCACTCATAAGTGGACTTCTCTACTTTTTCTAAATGAAACTTATAAAATATAAATCTTGTCAGTTATGATTTCTTCATACTTTCCTAAGTTAATTTTGTCATACAAGGAAAGTGTAATTATTATATGTAGGTCAGAATGTATACACATAGAACTAGAAAGTAAAAGTAAGTTTATGTAAAACTCCACCTTAAAGAAAAGATGAAATATTATTATTATTATTAATTATTATTATTGGTTTTAGAAGTTGAACTCAGGCATTCTACCTCTGAGCTACATCCACATCCCTATTTTATTTTTTATTTGGAAACAAGATCATGTTAAGTTGCTGAGGGCCTTGCGAAATTGCTAGGGCTGGTCTTGAACCTGCAATCCTTCTGTCTCAGCCTCCCAATTACTGATATTACAGGTGTGTGCCATCATGCCCAGTTTAGTATACATTTTAAATGAGAATAGTAACTCTAGTAAGAATATGACATGTCTTAAGGGGAGATTTAGACTATGTGGTCTGGAGTATGTACCAGTATGTAATTGTCTAATATGTACAATTGTATGATCTGAACATATATTTGATATTCTTCAGCAATTGTACTGATTCTTTTTTTGTGTGTGCGATATTAGGGGTTAAATCTGGGACATTCTACCTCTAAATTATGCCCCCAGCCCTATTTCATTTTTTATTTTAAAACATGGTATCAAAGAGTTGCTGAAGCTGGTGGCAGATCTGTTATCCTTCTGTCTCAGCCTCCCAATTACTGGGATTACAGGTGTGCACCATAATGCCTGACTCAGTACTAAATTTTAATAAAGAAAAAAAATATTTTCCTTAATTTTAAGTCTGTGACTTCTGATGTAAGAAGTGGATCTTTTAGAAATAATATAAATTTATTTTTAGGTGTCTCTGGCCACCTTTGCAGTCTATTTCTTAATGGATGAAGGAAACATTTTAACAGCCACTAAAGTGTTCACATCTATGACTTTGTTCAACATTTTGAGGATTCCTCTGTTTGATTTACCAACAGTGATTTCAGCTGTGGTTCAGGTACATTCAGAGTATCCTTAAACTAAGAATCACTTCTCTGCTAGAATGTAAGTTTTTGTACATTCAATTTGTTGACCTTTCCTTTTTCATATTTCTCTTTTTATGGTTATCTAACACTACATTCAAAATTAGTCCCCTTGAATTAGTAAGTAATAGAGACCACTATAGAATTGAAGATAGTATATCTTTCTTACTTACACTTTTCTCCCATAGAAGACACTTGTGGATATTTTGGTATATTGTACTGTTTTCATTGCTAACTGTTAGGTTTTTACTTAGCTTTTTGAAGGTTAGAGTTAGATATTATCCCATCACAAGCTTCACTTTCTATTTTAAATTGAAAATGTATAATTAGATATTTTATATGAACTTAGATCTGAGAGTTTTCCCAGGGTTAACAGCATTTCATCAATATTGAATGAATGAGCAGAATAAATGGAGAAAAGTACACTGATATCATCAGTCTGCTTGCAAACCATGGATCAAGTATCTGGTTCAACCTGCTTTTAGTTATAATATGCATTCTCTGGAGGCTGTTTAGATACTGCGATGAGCAAAAAGCTGCTACAACCACAGGGAATTAAAAAAATGAGTTCCTTGATCCTTTGTGCTGAGTTGAAGTTTATTCAGTTAAATTATTTAGATTTTGCCTTTGGATTCTCTGGGCATCCTCCATTGAAAGATTTTCAAGTCTAGGTTCATAAAGTGAATCTGTACTTATTGGAGTCAGCTCTTTGGTCTTAAAACGTTGCCTCTTTTATGTTATTATTTGAATAAAGACTAACATAAATGGATAGTAAATATCATAAATACCAATGAAGCCCTGTTTTTTTTTTCTTTTCTTTTTCTTTTTTTTGCTATATCTTTTTATTTTCTTACCAACAGAGGGCAGAGAAGCACCATAGATGTGATTCTTCTAACACCTATTTTCTCAGCGTACCTCTCTTAAAGCAAATGTCAATTCCTAGTTCGACAATTTTGTTTTGCATCTGAAATTAAAATCTAGCTAAAGGTTTGGTACCTCAAAGTGTTACAGATGGCTTCATTTAATAAATTAAGAGAACAATTATCTAAAGGGAAAAAAAAGAAAACACAAAACAGCAGCTGTTTGTAGTGGTATGCTAAAGAAAATCATAGCCCAAGTGCATCTTATCTATTAAAATCAGAAGTCTTGAGAGCAAAATAAAAATATACTAGAGATTTCATGTCAGTTTCAGGAAAAAAGTGAATTTATTTATACTAATATTAACTAAATATTTTAAAGCTGTCTTACTATACCTGAGTGCTATTATTGCCAAAACCATGGTTTGGGTTATTGTTGGAGGCAGAATTAATTCATCGGTCTTGAAGTTGCATTTTGAGCCTAATCTGTGTAACTCATAATGATATATCACTTCATATCTGTTAGGATGGCTATTGCCAAAAAGTTAAAAGATAGTAAGTACTGATGGGCAACGATATGGAGAAAAGGGATCCTGTGCTCACTGTTGGTGAGAAGGTAAATTAGTACAGCCATTATGGAAAGCAACAGGGAAGTTTCTCAAAAAAATAAAAAATACAACAAAATATAATCCAGCAGTCTTTCTTTTGGGTACATATGTATGTGTATGTGTAGCCAAAGAAATAAATTTATTATCTTGAAAAGATATCTGCATTCTCATCATGTTCCTTACAGCATTATTTATAGTAGCCATATATAGATACCAAATAAGTATCCACTGACAGATGCATGGATAAAGAAAATGTAGAATCTAAAAAAAGTTGTAGAAGCAGTGAGTAGAAAGGTGTTGGCAAGGGGTCAGGAGGTGGGAAGGAAGAAGTGGAGAGATGTTGATCAAAGAATAAACTTTCAATGATAAGATGAATAAGTTCTTGAGATTTGATGTTGAAAACAGAGACTATGGTTATGTATTGTATACTTGAAGAAGAGAGTAGATGTTAATGTTCTCATTCTATAGGGAAAAAATTCGCTATATGAAGCAGTAGACTTATTAATTATCTTGATTCATGTGATCATTAAAAATGGATAGATGTATTAAACATCATGTTATACATCTTAAATGTATATAACTTTGTCAATTATATCTCAATAAATATAGAAAAGCAATCTTACTATGATTACTGATTAATCAGCTATTATAGCTTTTATAGAATAGCGAGAGCTTTTTCCTTCTGCTTTGCATGTCTTCCTGCATAGATGACCTTGGTTTTGAGCTCTGATCCTTGAGATTGCTTTTTCTCTTTAAGGATGAACTTGCTTAAAACATGTCTTGGGCAACATTCTTGCTGCTGTAATCCCAAATAGCTGATCACACACAACTTAGAGGAAGAAAGGTTTATCTAAGCACAGAGAAAGCAGGGGAAGGAGAGACCTTATATAGTCCCCAAGGACACACTCCTAGGGGCCTCTCCCTAGCAACCAAGCCAAGCTACCAAAATTGCTGCTGCCTTTTGTCCATGAGGGCTAGAGGGACATTCTAAATCCAAACTATTACATGGCATTAAAATAATTAAAATTATGCTTGATATATTTATATAATTTTAAATTTGTATCAGAAACATTTAATCAGCATAGAAATCACAATAAGAGCTTTTTTAGTTTAAGTTCTATTTAAACCCCAGATAAATCCAATGTGTGTTTATTTTGATAGACAAAGATATCATTGGGTCGTTTGGAAGACTTTCTCAACTCTGAGGAGCTTCTTCCTCAAAATATTGAAACCAACTACACTGGAGGTTAGCATTTACTCATTGGATTCAAAATTAGACTGTTGGGTTGAAGGTAATGGGTTCTATTGTAAAGTGTACCTTTGCACTTTGTTTTCTTCCTAGATCATGCCATTGGGTTTTCTAATGCCTCTTTCTCCTGGGACAAGACAGGGATTCCAGTTTTAATGCAGTAAGTCTTGATCTGAGGAATATTTTTAAAAAGAATTTTAGTATTGGATTCTATAACCATGAGTTTTTATTTCTTAGAATTTAGCAAGTTGAAAGTATTGAAATTAATGACATTTTTAACCTCCCATTGTACCTTTCATCTTCATGGTGACTTTACTGTCCATATTTCTATTGATTTTTTCTCTCTGTCGCCCTTGACTGTTCATTTTGGAAGGATAAGGGTTCCTACAGACATGTGAAGAGCAGCAATTTCAGTGCTGTGTGCAATGACTTACCCAGAAGACTACATTAAAAGAAAGCATAACAAAAAGTTCCTAGATCATATCTCTTTTTTTTGTCCTGCAGCTTAAACATGAAGATTCCAGAAGGAGCTTTGGTGGCTATCATAGGGCAGGTTGGGTCTGGAAAGTCATCTCTGCTGTCCGCCATTCTGGGGGAGATGGAGAAACTTACAGGAGTTGTCCAAAGAAAGGTAGCATCAGAGATTCTTGCTTTCAGCATTTCCTAGGTGAAAGGGCTGTAGACAATTTGTCATCAGTGCCAATAAGAATTTATCAAATTAAATTGAAGATCCAAAGTACTTAATGAGCATTCCTAGTTCATGCAAACATTTCAATATCCATAGAAATTGATTAACTATGGATGGATTAGCAACAGAATACTGTCTTCCAATATCTTCGGACGATCATTTATGAATGTTTATAGTAATCTCTTCTGATGATGATAACTGAATTGCAACCAATTATAGGGAAATGAATGTGATTTATATTATAATTTGATTAGTTTTCCAATTACCATTTATTACAAGGTTCCCTAAGTAATTACACTTCTAGGAAGCCTTGTAGTGGCACAGGGATAGGATATTTGACCTGAAAGAAATTTCAGAATAATAATCATATTAGTAGCTTACATTGAAGATTCAGCTATTGGGTTGTGAGGAGATAGAGTTACTCTCAGCCATTTGTACTACTCTTAACGTTTGATAATATTTCAATAAGTTTTTCTTTGGTTGTGTTTTGTTTGGTTTTTTTTTTTTTTAATTTTATTTTGTAAACTTTTTTTTTTTTTTTTTAATTTTTTAGCATGGAATTTTATAAATTTCTTGGGTACAACAGGGTTAATTACACATTTTTGTTGGGTACAAACTAGTACAGGTAAAGACATCCATGCACATATTTCTCATTAACCCTTCCCCAATTCCCACCCACCCTCCCCCTATCTCCTGGTCAGTTTAGTGATTGACTTTGATGTGATCTTATAAGTACATCATGCTCATTAG
>PVLC010042437.1:0-12962 GCA_004027655.1 Graphiurus murinus
GCGGTACTGGGGATTGAACTCAGGTGCATTCTACCTCCGAGCTATACCCCCAGCCCTATTTTTTATTCTTTATTTTGAAACCGGGTCTCACTAAGTTGCGGAGTGCCTCACTAGGTAGCTGAGGCTGGCCGCGAACCCGGATCCTCCGGTCTCAGCCTCCCGAATGCTGGGATTACAAGCGTGCGCCACCACGCCCGGCAGCTTCTGATTTTTTAAGATTGATTTTGTATCCAGACACTTTGAACATCATTAGCAATTAGAGAGATGCAAATCAAAACTACACTGAGATTTCACCTAACACCAATTAGAATAGAAATCATTAAAAACACAAACAACAACAAATGCCAGCTATGGTGTGGAGAAGTGGGAACCCTAATACATTGTTGGTAGGATTGCAGATTAGTGCAACCACTTTGGAAAACAGTATGGAGGATCCTCCGAAGAATGGGAATGAACCTACCATATGATCCAGCAATACCACTTCTGGGTATCTACTCAAAAGAATGGAAACCAAACTACCAGACTAATGCATGCATATCTATGTTTATAGCCACACAATTCACAATTGCCAAACTGTGGAACCAGCCAAGATGTCCATCAACAGATGAATGGACTACAAAACAATGGGATCTGTACACAATGGAATTTTACTCAGTCATAAGGAAGAAAAAAATTATGTCATTTGCAGGGAAATGGATGCAACTGGAAAACATTATGTTAAGTGAGATTAGTCAGTCACAAAAAGTAAATATTTCCTCTTTCTTATGTTGCCATTGTCAGAAACCCAACCTGTGACCATTAGTTCTCTCCTTCCCATTTAAAACTTTTTCTTTTGTGGTAGTGGGGAGACTGAACCCAGTGTGATTCCAACTTCGAGCTATACCCCTAGCCCTATTTTTCAATTCTTTATTTTTGAAACAGGGTCTCCCTAAGTTGTGGAGGGCCTCACTAAGTAGCTGAGGCTGGTCACAAACCGCAATCCTCCTGTCTCAGCCTCCCAAGTACTGGGATTACAAGTGTGCACCACTATGCCTGGCTCATTTGAAACTTTTCTAGGGAAAAATCTGATGGGGTGTGCTGTAAATACAGAATGTCCCCTGAGGAGCTCATGTGTTAATGTTCACAATGGATGTAATTAGGTCATAAGACTGTAATTTAACAGTAGATATTTCCATTACAATGGACTTACTGGGTGGTAATCTAGGAGGTGGGCGTGGCTGGAGGGGGTGTGGCCTTAGGGACTGCACTTGTGTCTTTGAACGCCCTTGCTTGCTTCTTCTGGTCTCCATGATGTGAAAGCAGAGCCTTGGCTCTCTCCCTCTGTTTCCTACCACCAGGCCCTGAGTTTCATAGGTGTAACCCAGCCTGATATAGACTGAAACTCTGAAATTTCTAAAAACAAAATAAAATAAAACAAAAAGGCTGTGAGTAAATAAATCTTCCTTCCTCTAAATTGTGTGGTCCGTTGTTTTGGATTAGAGCAGTGAAAATATTAACTGAGATGGTGTTATATCAAGGAATAAGTGCTACATGACATTTACCATGCTGTTTGTTCTCAGGGGTATTTATGTATCATTGAGAAAGATGGTACCCTTAAGCTAAAGAAATCATTCTCTACTGTTAACAATACAGGCTGAAATAACTCTACCAAATAGATGATCAGGATGGTCCCCCCTAAATCCACACCATCCTGCAAGAGACAGAGTACAAAAGCTGCTGAGCCAGTAGCACCCAGGTCTCTCAGGTTAGCCATTAGCACCTTTTGCGAGCTTTGCAGTGCTGTAGGCTTTTCAAGACTCAACCTTAACACAGTCATATTACAAATGCATATAGTAGACATTAGAGTAACATGGTAGTCTCTCTGGTTTATGGCAATATGATTCCTGCCTAGTGACTTTATTAAAACTATAAAACTCTATTTTCATCACAATTTAGCTATTCAATCATCATCTAGAGACTTTTTCATCAGAATTTAGCTATTCGATCTTCATCTAGAGACTTAACTGAAGGTGATGGGGGTAGGGGGTACGGAAACACCCTAATGCACAATGCACATGATATATTTTCACAAACATATCAAAGTCAATCACTAAACTGAACTTCAGAAGGAGGGAGGGGGAAGGATTGGGGTGGGAATTGGGGAAGGGTTAAATGAGAGATTTGTATATGTATGCCTTTACCAGCTTGTGCATAACAAAGATGTATGATTACAATGCACCAATTTAAAAAAAAAGAATTTAGCTATTCAAGAGACACCTACATTTGAAAAGAAAATGATAAATATATTGAGTTTTGAGAATGTGAGCCATTGAATTTCCAAATGCAACAGCTTGATGGATAAAGGTCTCCATGGTCTTATCATTGCTCAGTGCCTCTTCTTTACCTTCTACCTCTTTTCCACATGTATCCTATACCCCAACTACTCACAGTTCCCTGCAGGTGCATTTGCATTTTATTTTATGCATTTATGCAGGCAGCTTTTGCTGTCTGATATGTACTTTCTTGGCCTTGAAGAATTCTATTCATCTTTCAAGCTTCAATGTAAACATCTCCTCTCTTATGAAACCTTTTTTAATCCCCCTTGAACTCAGGAGATCTGATCACACTCTTCCATTCCAGTCCTCTGTCCATCCAGACTTCTATTATAGGTCTGTTAATTCTCACATCCATCCCCTGGACCGTCCCCATTTCTTATCAATGCTTAATAATCCTAGAGGAAAGAAACCATAAATATTCTTAAGTTTCTATCTCCACAGAGTGCTCTTCAGACATGGACTCATTTCATTTGGAAGTAATTATTGAGTACTTACTATGTTTGAGTTGGAGTTAGAGTGGGTAGGAAGACATTCTGTGGATTTCACAGAGAATGGTGTGTGATAAGGTCTGGCAGAAGTCGCAGGGGCGGCTATGGGGAAGGTTTGGTGATTTTTTATTCAAAAGCAATGTGAAACTGAAGGGTTTACACAGAGATGAGACAATACTATCTTTTCTTTATTAGAGAAACATTCTGATAAATATCATATTAAAGAGAGTGTTTACTTCCAGAAAGAAATGGAGAACAAGCTGCGAAAAGTACATAGAGATTGAACTATGTTTTCGTATTTTTATTTTCAAGCCAGGGAATGAGTACATGAGGGTTTTATATATTATCTATAATTTTCATAGTACTGAAATAGTTAGAAATTATAAAAATAATTCATTTAGGCAGTGTATAAACAACATGAAAGGAGACTTCACAGTTGAAATAGAGAGAAGAGTTCATTGTCTATATCAGGGATTGTTGGAAAATGGAACAGGCTTGACCTGGGAGTGGGGGACAGGAGTAGACATATTACAGAATATTTCAGAAATAGAATCAATGTCCTCAGGGCTTATTGGATATAGGGTGGGAAAGCTGAAGTAGGAGTCAAATGAAAGATGATGTTCCATTTATTGAGAGGAAAGTGGTAGAGAGAAAGCTAAACCTAGGCTTGAAGGGTAGTTTTAGAGTAAAAGCGAACCAGCATGGCTAACCCAACTTCTATAACTCATTCAAGACCTTATGCAATAAAAAAGATCATACGGTAGTTTCTTATCACTGGAAGTTGGTCTGTGGAGTCTTTGCATTAAGCTCTGGCAAACTGAAGTAAGAACCTTGGGGATCTGGCATGGTCAAATTCCTTTGACTATTGTCATTTCAAGATTTGCAGAAGAGGGATTACCAGCTAAGTCAACCATGGTACTATATCTGTATCTCTGCACCAGATCAAGTAAGGATGCATGAACACACATTGGTAAACTTCTTCAAGGAACTAAAAAATAAAATGACTTCAAGGGTCACTTACTTCCTTTCAACCTATTTTCTATAGTCTAAAGGAATATTTAAGCAACAAGCCTAGTATATTTGACAAATGCACTTATTTTACTACTGACAGTATACTACTATGTGAGTACTTCACAAGTACTATAGCAAGAGATACAGCAAATATATTCCATAGTAAAGATTTTCTTTCCAACTGTCATGGAATCTTCTCTTGGGAAAAACTATTTACATAATGTTAAATATACACTGTTTTAGTCTGCTTTTCCATTGCTGCAACCAAAATATCTGACATGAACAACACAGAGAAGGAAAAGGTTTATTCGGCTCATAGTTTCAGAAGCAGAGTCTACAATCAGCTGACGCCAAGGCAGACATCAGAATGGCATGATGTGATAGAGCTCAACATAATGGAGGCAGAAATCGGAGGAACAGATGGGAAGTGATCAGGGACTGC
The DNA here is from genome assembly GCA_004027655.1 of Graphiurus murinus. Taxonomy (NCBI): domain Eukaryota; kingdom Metazoa; phylum Chordata; class Mammalia; order Rodentia; family Gliridae; genus Graphiurus; species Graphiurus murinus. The sequence goes on from PVLC010042437.1 coordinate 4,257, forward strand.
TGGAGTCCCCAAGGCCACACTCAGAGCCCTACCCACCCCTGCCATGGCCTGTCTGCCCAAGCTCCCACCTGGCAAGTCCACTCACGTTACTAATCCCTCAGTGGGTTTCTCCACTGATGAGCTTAGAGCCCTGACGCAGATACTTCGCTTCTGAACACTGCTGTATCAGGGGCATGCTCTCAACACATGAGCTTTTGAGGGCCATTCCCAATCCAAGCAAAAGAAATACGAAGAAAAAAAATTATACTTAAAGTGCATAAAGTAGAACTCTAGAAATGTTATAAATACACTGACAGACACCTTGTCCTGATGGTTCCAAACTAGTACAGATGAACAAATATGAAAGCTTAACAAAATCAAAAGGTCACTGCCGATCCACCAGTATAAGGTCACGCAGAAGCAGGGGTGGTGGCGAGGAGGACTCAGAGTCAGAGTTCTGGAGAGAATGTGTTTTTCAAAACAAGAGTGATTAAGACTATACAATGAGGAGACAATGTTTGAAATCCAAGGTGAGGCTGGAACCTAAAGAAATACTAAGCGGAGAGTAGACCCACTTGTTTTCATAAGTGAACAATTGAAGTTTCTATTTCCACATTCAGTGTGCTGAGTGACTGCTGAATATAATTCCAGTGTTGTCTTAGTTGGTTTGGGTTGTTATAGCCAAATATCATGGACTGGGTGTTGTCTTGATATTCCTAAATATCAGGAATTTATTTTCCCTGTCCTTTCTGAGATGGAAAGCCTCCCTTTCCATATTGTAGATGGTTATGTCATTCTCAGGGTATCATCATGTGGCGTGCGTGTGTGTGCCTGTGTGTGTGTGTGTGTGTGTGTGTGTAAATGGAGAGTCAAGCTCTCTGGTACATATAGCCCCATCTAACCCTAATAACCTCCCCCAAATCCCAACACTAAATACTTTCATGTTGAATGTTAGAACTTCAGTTAAATGAGAAATGTGTGCATGTATGCCTTTATCGGTTTGTACCTAACAAAGACATATGATTATAATGCACCAATTAAAAAAATAATAAAAAAGAACTTCAACATATTAATCTTAGAAGAACACAAATATTCAGTCCAAAACAAGTATTGGAAAGGAGTGTAAAATATTTGAAACCATTTGTTAGTGAACTTTCTGGAACTTAAACACTTCTTGGAATATTTGCCCTCTGAGAGAATTAACTTTCTAATGAGAAAGGAAAATGATGAGATTGATACCCTGGATCTCATGCACAGTTTACAAAAAAATATTTGGCCATTCTTAACTGGCTTTAAAATGAAGCAAACATGTTTTTTTCTGCAAAGATTACAGAGTGATTCTTTTTATACTGTTTATTGACAAAACAAACATTTTACTTGACATATTTGTTCTAGCTTTTGAGCTAATGGAAACCAAATGTTAGTCTGTAAATGTGTATATTTTACTTAGAGAACACCTATGGTCAAAGGGAAATAGATTTTCTCTGAATTCCAAAATCATTGTTTTAGTACTCCCAAACTGAATAAACAGGTAGATTGTCTTTCACATTTGAAATACCATAACATTAATTGCCAGTGTAGGTAAAATAGATCATTCATTTATTAAATAAATATAGTCAGGAATTTATTTTTAAAATGGCATAAACACTGTATCTTCAAAGTTAAGATAAATAAGTATGTGAAAGTACTAGAGGATGAGACAAAACATTTTAAAGCACAAAGGAATTTGCCCCTTTGTAACTTAGGTTTGTAAGCCTGTTACCCACATTAACCCTCTGGGGGCTCTTCTGGGGCTGGGGATGTGCTAGACCCCCATCTGCCTGGTGTTCTGTGTCCCGCATAAAGGTTCTCCATAAATGTTTGCTGACATGTATTATGTAACTAAGCAAGGAAGAAAATAAAGATACTAGTTTAGTTTGGTAGAATTATCTGGGTTCCTTGGGGGAGGGAGTGACCAGGAGAGAGGGGGGGGCCCACTGGAGTCAGAGGTGACAGTAATAATCCAGGTGTGAAGGGACATGAAAGCTCATAGCTGCCAGAGAGAATGGAAAGGAAGGATGATTCCCCAAGGAAGCAGATCAGAGGGTCAAAAACAAAAAATAATTTTGAAATGAGTGTCCAGCAAAACTGGGGGCAAACGTGGAAAGATTCATGAAATAGGGAGCAAGGGTTAGGAGAGGAGATGATGGCTCCTGATCCTGAAATCCTCCAGGCCAGCCACCCCGAGGGGCCATGTGGAGGCTGAGAGAGAGGCAGCTAGCCAGGGGCCCATGCGCATGGCCAGCAGGACACAGGGATGCTGGGCCAGACTTGATGAAGAGAGGAAGTGCAGGGAAGGCCAAAGTCACAGAAAGAAGAGTAATCCTGGAAAGATGACACCAAAGAAGTCAAAGCAGATAATTTCCTAAAAGAAAAAAGCCAGTCTATAGTATCAATGCTATTCTTGTGGTAAATGAGTCAAGGTGAAACTTTTCATCAGGCCATTTCCTATTACTACTTGTGAGAAAGAGCACAGAAGAGAGAAGCTGTTTATGGTAAAAGGCATACGTGGCACCAAATGTCATTTACTGCCAACCTTGACCAGCACTAACTAATCTATCCTATCTCGTCTCCAGGGTAGACTAGGTCAGCACCTCGGCCTTCACGGTTTTCCAGTTCTTTCTATAAGCTCTCAACTCTGCCTTCCTTTCCTGGGCAGCCCACATCCTGAACAACTGCACCTGTCAAGAACCGCACCTGATCTCCACTTCTCCCTGTGTGGTTCCTCTCTTTGCCAGGCAGATGTCTGGCTTCCTTCGAACTTTCACATCAGTTTTTAACTTCCTTCTGCCACTTAGAGTATTATCAGTGCTTATATAAGTCAAAGTGTGTCTGTGTTTTCCTTTTCCATTTGCTAGCTATATTTCTTCCAAGAGAAAAATAATCTGATTCAGCTTTTATTATATCTCTGTGAATACTTGGAAAAGAACACTGTGCTTTGTGCATTTCATTTATCCTTCCACTTAGTTATCTGAGGGCTGATGCCAGATTTTGTTTTGGGAGCTGGATCCAGCCATGAAAAGACAGAGAGCGTTCTGCCCTCTGGAAGACTGCATTACCTGCTTTGGAATTGCATTGACTAGTTGAGAGTCTTTCCAAGTCTAAAGAATATATTACTATAGGAACCATTTCTAATTATAGTAGTTTCTAAAAAACACATTAAAGTATTCTCTATAGAGATGGTCTTATGATTATTTTCAGTCTGCAAGAAGAGATCAAAAAGCCAACTTTCAAAGAGAAAATTCCTTGTTAAAATCAAGATGAGAAACTATAGACAAGATGACATTTTTCTCAGACAAAATAATCAAATCCATCTAATTCTTTGGAGCTAAGCTGCCAAGATGAGGGCAGAAAGTCCTAGAAAAAGAAAGACTGTGGTATAATGAGTTTTTAATATTTTCAGTGTATCAATGAAAATGTAATTTAATATATCAGCCTAAGAGAGAAGCTGTTTTTCATGCCAGGAATAACAACAATATCTAATATGCTGAATTTATCAATATGTATGTAAACATTTAAAACCTCTACATGACAGTGATTCTCATTGGAGGCAGCAATGTGGTACCTTATAAGAATAATGCATCATAAAAAAATATGGATGACACATTATGCTATTGAGACATGCCCACTGCACCAAGGGCTTTTGCTAAATGCATCTGGGAAGTAAACATACTGGAATAAAAATTAACTGGTATGAGCAGAAGTTTGGGAAAATATATGTTTCATAATGACAAAGACATATATACCACCTTCCTAAGTTGTAGTTTATCATTTCAGGAAAAATGGATGGGATTTATTTTTTCCTTTTTCTTTTTTAACTAGGCAATTCTTTGTCCTAGTATTAGATAAAACTCAGTTTTCTTTTCTTGCTTAAGAGAAATGAGTGAGATATTTGTTGACGTGAAGTTCTGATCTAATCTTTCCAGCCTTTTTTTTTATATTCTACTTTTTATACTTTTATTGGTGCACTGTAGTCATATCACAATATAGTTCGGAGTGATGGGGATGTGCGTGTGCACAGCACTTACTGAGCTTCCCCCCAGGGCCCTTCCCTTCCCTTCACTCCCTTCCCACATACAATATTGAGATTGGTATTGATAATTTCACGTAGGTACCTAACATCAATCCTTGACCTATGTAACTTTCCTTTGATTGCATTACAGCATATTTAAAACACATCCCTTTTTATTCATTTGTAATCTCAACTCTGTGCCTACCTGAAACTTGATATTCATTGAGTATTCCTAAAAATTATCAGAGTAAGGCTGTTATGGTTTGATTATGGACTGTCCTCCAAAGGCTCATGGGTTGAGTTCTTAGTTTCACAATGTGAGAAGGTGCAGAAATTGGGCTTTTAGGCAATTGTTGAACCATGAGGGCTCTGCCCTCATCAGCAGGTCCATCCATAAACAGCTGGAGTGCTAAGAGGTGGGATCAAGTTAGAGGGAGAAGGTCACTGGAGGCATGCCTTCACAGAATTATCTTCCCCTAGCCTCTTCCTCTTTCTCTCTCGTTGCTTCTGGCCACCACGAGCTGGGCAGCGTTCCTCTATTATACCCTCCCACCATGATTTCTACCCTGGAGCTAGCTAGCCAACCATGACTGAAACCTCCGAAATCACGAACCAAAATCAATCTTTCTTCCTATAAGCTGTTCTTGTCAATTCTCTCGGTCACAGCAATGAAAAGCTGACTAGCACAAAGGTGTGGACTTGGAAGGTTTTAAAAGCCTGAGACCAGAAGAATGTGGATGCATGGCAAGTTGGGAAGACATCCAATGATGTGTCTCTATTTAAAAAAAAAGATGATGAGAGTTCTCCCATTGAATATTGAAATGGCCGAACCCATCCCTTTCCAATACGGATGAGCTGATTTGAGTCCTGTTCCGCCATCATGTGATTGTGTACAAATTATGTACAAATTTCTTAGCTGCCTCTAACATCTTCATCTTGTCCCTCATATAATATATATTCACTGTCTACATGTGCAGGGCATTAAGGAGAGAATGAAAAGAAAATAAAACTGCTCTTATATCTGTTTTCCAAGCTTAGGTTTTTCCCCTTCTTAGGCTTTGATAGCTCATGTTAGTATATTTCCCAAATATTATATGATGCCTTCAAGTTCTTAATATAATGTAAATTTCTAACAGAGAAATTTGCTATGTGATAATCAGGGATTAGAGTATACGTGAATATATATATATATATGTGCATATATATATGCATATACATATATATATATATATATATATATATATATATATATATATATATGATGACCATCTACTCTACAGAATGCATTTTGAGAAACACCACATTACAGAGAAAATGGCAGAACAGAAAGATCAAGTAACAATTATCACTAATATTGACCTGCTGTGCTGTCTCATTTTTTTCATTCAATGGTTAACAGTAATGAGATATAATTTGTCTATTTCAAGCATGATTGACCAGTTTCTTATCTGATAATCAGCTTTTGTACTAAAAAGATCTCTCTGTTCCTTGAGTTATGCCCTTCCCTTGATTATGATACAAGACCTTGAACTAAATTCTTTGAGCAAATAAATGCAGCAAATGGAAGGTGAAATTTTTCTCCAGAGAATTTCTAAGGATTTATTGAAGATTTATTTCAAATATATTATTTCAAAGTCTGAAGATTATACATAGAGAGAGAATCAGAATTCAAGAAGTCAGATAAAGAGAACTGCAAAGTATTTGATTTGTATCTCAAACTATGAAACTTACTGCAAAGATGAGTTGAAAATAATTATTAAAATAATTCTGTAAGCATAATTTTCTAGATTAATTTAAATTTTCCTTTTCCTGTGCATATTCCCTAGTGAAGTTGTTTGACTTCAGATATATAAATATATATACACATATATATACACATATATACATATATATATATCCTCATTCTTAAGAAAATACTCTGAATTAGCAAAAGTTAAAATACTCTAAACTGAATAAACTCAAAATGCTCTAAACTGAATAAACTTTTTCCAATATTGGCATCATTAAGAATATTTTTGAAAGTTTCCTTTGAATTTTTGTTGTTGTTATTGGTGGTGTTTTGTACTGGGGATTGAACCCAGGGTCATTGTACTTCTGAGCTGCACTCAAGCCCTTTTTATTTTGTATTTGTTTTGAAGCAAGGTCTCACTAAGTAGCTGAGGAACCTTTGGATCTTAAGTCTCCCAGAATACTCTCAGGGCTTTGACTGGCAGTAATGGAAGGCCAGTGGAAATCACTAATCTTAGGACAACACATCCTAAAAGTAGATTTAACCTTATAACTGGCTGCAATTAAAGACAAAACAGGAGTTACTTCTGCCTTTCTTTTTTATTCAGGCTTTCCTAATTCTCTGATTTCTCACCAATACATGTACCTCCCCTTCAGAAATCTCAAAATTAATGACTTCCAGAAGATAGAATATTTGCAGGAAAATGGATGGAACTACAGAAGATTATGCTAAGTGAGATCAGCCAGCCTCAGAAAGTCCAGGGTTGTATGTTTTCTTTCGTATGTGAAAGAGAATGGAGGGCTGGGGAGGCTGTGGTCAGGTCTTAGCTCTTGATGACCACTTTGTGAAAGCTCAGCAGGTGGACTTTCTCCTCCCACTCACTCCCCGGCCACTTGCTCGAAGAACACATGAACTGAACTGCACAGCACATTCTGAAGCTCAGTAAGAACAAATGAGTCTTAATTTTATTGCTTCCTGCTAATAATGTGGATAATCATGCTTATCAACATAGATATTCGAGATTGAATATTATTTGTAATTCATTTTACCTGAGATTAGGAATTTATTTTCCATGAAAATGTTATTACACATTATGGTTATATCTGTAAGACAGTCCAAAAAGAGGGTATTGATTTATGTGGAAAACATTTTATTGCATATGTGAAATTCCTGGGATAGCATGAAGTAGCGGTAGGACTGGAATAAATGTCGCACCGTGTACCACGGAAGGCCGGTGGAGCTGCCGGGACGCAGGGCTCCCATCCCTCCCCAAGGTCGGGCAGCTGGAATGCTGGGCATGCCACAAGAGGGTATGGAAGCTGAAGGCTGGCAAGACAGCAGCACAGAGGGAACTGCTTAAAAGGTTTTTCTGTTCTCTGTCCTATTGAATTATGTTCTGCCTCTTTTTTTTTTTTTTTTTTTTTGGTACTGGGGATTGAACTCAGGGGCATTCTACCTCCGAGCTACACCCCCGCCCTATTTTTTATTCTTTATTTTGAAACAGGGTCTCACTCAGTTGCTGAGTGCCTCACTAGACAGCTGAGGCACTCCTCTGGTCTTAGCCTCCCAAATGCTGGGATTACAAGTGTGCGCCACCACACCCGGCTCCGTCTCCAATTTTGTTGCTAGCTATGTACCCTATTTTATTTATCTTCCTAAGTCACCATTTCCTCCTGTGCTTGCTGGAGATAAAATGACCACCCTGTCAGTTTATAGTGAGCATCAGAGATAGTACCACCGGAGTCTCAAACAGAATGACTACTGCTTAGTAGGCAGTCTACACACGGTGACCCCCACTGTGCCACTCTGGTCCTCTGCAACTCTCAAATCCTGATGCAGCCCACTGTTACCTAGTTCAACAGAGAGGCCGGCCCCAGCGGCTCAGACTTGCCTCCACGTTCCGTTGCCTCTACAGTTCTTTCTTGGGCCCATTTCTCTCCAGTTTCTGTGCCCAGGATTCCTGCAAAGCCGTTCTTACCCATGTCAACAGTGATGCCCCATTGTTTACCTGATGACCAGCAATGCCATGTTAAGACCTTTGTGGGCTCTTTTTTCCTTAAAACATATTTAAAATTATATCACTGCATTATTATAAAGATAAATGTAATCTAGGCTAGATTCATTAATATACATTCATTTTCATTATATTCATAATTTTAAATAAATAAAAATTAAAATAAATAAGGGACTCCCAAAGTACCCTGAGTCACAGCACTGTGCCCCGGGATCCTAACGGGTGAGCTGGCCCCAGTGGGGGGTTCTCAGTCCTCGCCCTGCACATTGCTGATTATCACCATGGAAGTCGGTTACAGAATCCCTGGAAGGACCAAAGGACGCTGCACGCTTGGTTTTCTGCTGCCCTCACTGGTTGCTGTTCCTCCATCTTCTGGAACCATGAACCCTCGCTACTTGCCCTGTAAACACTGCTGTGCTCCAAGAACAAGTCCACAACTTCTTCTGTCCTTCCTGCACTCAACCACGAGGTGCTCTTACTCTCTTTCCTGACTTTCAAAACTGAGCTCTCCTAAATTTACATGTCTGACCTCACATTTCCTCTGAACTGTAGACACATGAATCTAAACGGCCTATGGAGCATTGCCATTTGAATGTTTGATAGGAATCTCAAACTCAGTGAGCCTGAAGCAGGATCCCCTCATCTGCTCTTCCCAGAGTTCAGCAGAAAATAAATGCTACTGCTGTTTACTGGGTTGCTCCTTAAAGTCACTCTTGAGCCGGGGCTGTATAATCCCAGTACTTGGGAGGCTGAGACGGGAGGATCACAGGTTTGTGTGGCCAGCCTTAACTTAAGTTGCCCTCTGCAACTTAGTGAGACCCTGTTTTAAAAAATAAAGAATAAAAATAGGACTGGGGGTGGAGCTAGAAGGTTCCATCCCCAGTACCACAAAAAAAAAAAAAAAAAAAAAAAAAAAAAAAAAAAAAAAAAAAA